>JAHZNF010001078.1:0-23219 GCA_027744215.1 Troglopedetes dispersus
CCATGTTTAAGCGCTTGAGTTCATAATTTGTATACACTTATCTTTTGTAAAAAATTAGCTACAACTATAATTCTTGCACCATTCGAAAGCTCGTCAAAAAATAGTGTGACCCAGTCTTCAACTTTACTATCAAAAAGATAACCACGTAGGAGTTATAGCGGTTTGAAGATTTTCAAGTTTACATGTGATCTTATGGGATTTTGTCAATGATTTCAAAATATTTATACGCACTGTAGTTGTCGAATGTCATCGAACATACAATCTCAAATCCTAATACTGCAGCTAAACCTTTTGAGTTTCAACCACATAAAATCATCCGAGCATACCTAATTTGTCTACCGGCTTTAAGAACTTGTCTGATACTGTAATAATCCCCAGTTTTCATGTTTGCCTTGCAGAAACCACGTTCAACTAGACTTGCAACTAATATACTTGCTAAGAAGTATTTCAAACGTTTGTGTACTAAAAAAAATTCAATAAGTACTTCATTTTCTTTCCTTCGCTTGCTCATTAATCCATTGCACAGGAAAGTTATTTATTTTACACAATAGATAGCTGCATTGCACTCCCCATAACATAGATGAATAATATATTTTGTCCTAAGTGTATTCATGTAAGTCAGACGTTATTCCTAGCATTGTGGCTAAAATTAGGCTTTTTGCATCAATATTTGCCGATGGTGTTGCCGGTAATAACAACATAAACTTCTAAATAGAATTTAGCATTATAGGATTCATTCTTGCCACGTACACACTATTAGACAAAAATCCTGCCATAATAACGGTAGACTGACTCAAGTATCATAGAGCCCCGTCATCCTTCCTAGGAGTGTCCTTGTTGGGGGCACGAAAATTATCTTCTGTTGAAACGGCTTGGAGGCAAATGTGTGCAACTGATGATGGTTAAACTCCGCTTCGTCTTTGATCGCAGTGAATTTTGTCATTCTAAGTTATAAACAGTCTCACAATTGAAAGACGTCATTGAGTTAAGGATTTTAGTTTAACCCACCCATACTTTCATGAATATTGATAATCCGAGTATATGGTCTTTGCGGGAGGATTTATATGAATTGGCATTGTTAATGCTTACGTACAAACTTACGAAAGTTGTGAACCACGGAGATGGAAATATGCAAACATTCGCAGCTCTGAAATGCCTCTACTTGGCAGGATGTAACAACATTTCCAGCAAAAGCGGAGAAAGCAACAACAGACAACAGAATTGCGGCTGAGAGTCAGCTCATAAACCCTTATTAGCTGTTGTCAACAAATTTCTTGTGTGCACAGAGTACACCAGTACGCACAGTTGCACATTATGGTGGAAGGAAGCTAGAGCCTTGTAAATATCCTTCAAGCATTCATTCGTCTTGTGTGTTTTGTTTTGAATTCATTTTCTCGGATAAACTTTTAGCGTACTGTAGAGTTTATGAGGTTCTTTGGGATTGTTTGAAATGACGTTAATCAGAGTTTGAAATTGGAATATTTTGTTCCTTCAAACAACTACTTTATTTCGCGTGTTTTCTAGAGTAAATATTCTCCACTTAACTCTGGAACAGATAGCTCAGCAACATATTCACAACTTCCAACTTAGTAAATATATTGATTGAATACGGTGGAATTTATTTTCATACTTTGGAGACTCTATAAGCTCATTGACGTTTTGTAGCTATGAGGTCCCAAAAGAGCTGGAGTAAATTACTTTGATTGTGCGAATTTGGTGAAATTCTATAGATTATGATGTTACAGTGGAATTAATTAATTATTCAAACTAATACCGAAGGACTATATGAGCCCTTGAAAGAAGAAAATTTTATGTTGGAACCTAGCACTCCTGAGCACAGCTCAAATTCTTAGTTCCCAACTTTTGCTGAATTTCTACTCTTTAGAGGATGTATTTACGGAGCTGGTTTGACTAACGCACTGCTTCCTTGCAGTTTCCGTGCAGCTTTGATTACATACTTTGTCAATCCACTATATTCCGATCATTTCGGGATAAAGCCTCTGCTGAAAAGGTTTTCTGGCTATCTACATTTTAAATCTTCCTAAATCAGCTCGACACTCGACAACTCGACAATGCCATTGGTGAATTTTTTTACGTTCCAGATGTTGAGCATGGAGCTCTACGCCCACCAGTAAGTAGGTGAAGAAGTGAAAGTAGTTTATTCCACCTCATTTCTTTCTTATTCCAGCCATATTCATGCTATTTAATAATGCCAATATATCCCAACAACAATAAGAAGTAGATTTCGAGGGAAGATAACGATTGATAAATCAGTTCAATTACATATTTCGTAGTTTGACTTTCATTTGGCAACAAATCAGAATAATAAAAAGTAATCAACTAGATATAAGGGATATGAGTCTTTGTTTGTTGCGTCGTAGACCTTATTTACGTTAAGATCATAATATCCTTTGTTAATATGTATATTTACATTTGCATTTTGCACATTTTACGATTTCCTTTGTGTCTACTCGATACTATGTGCACCGTTCATAGTTACATAATCTCCCATGTGCTGTTTACCGTTCAGCTTGCCAAATGTTCGCATAAAAAGCTGGATGCTGATGGTGATCTAAACGAGACTGTAGCTGTTTTGGCAAAAGAATCTCCTGATTATGTGTTTCGATTTGCATAAAAGGGACGTTTTTCGTTTGCGAATGGGTGTACTAATTACCTCACCAAGAAAAGGCATTAATAATTAAATTTGCTTTTACAGAAGATAAAAGAGGAAATCAACTTTAAGGATTGGGAAGCCTTTGAACCTTTCCTTCATTTTATAGTTAGCTACAAGAAAGAAACTTGGTTGAATAACGGTCCATGTTTATCAAGGTCGCTACACAATGTGGCACAACAAAATAAGTAACTTCAACAACAGAAACTTCTCCCTTTTGAATTCTTTATAGCTTCCATTAGTGTAGAAGCAAAAGAAAAGTTTGGTTAACCTTGCATTCGACATAATTTTCTGGTTTCTCCTTCCTGCCTACTCTTTCGAAGAGTAGGAAAAAGTGTAAAATGACACCGATTCATTTTTTACTCTTTCTTTGTTACCTCACAGTGGTTAACTTTATGGTTGAATCGGGTAAAAATATTATTGCCCTTCCACTGCTTTGCATGCGGTGTATGATGAGAAACACCGAGCAGGAAGCCACGTAATCCATCAAGCTTTATGTGCCTACTGCAAAAAGTACAGAATACCCAATATTTTACATTATAGGATCAGAATACATATAATATACCCTTTGAGAGTATAACTGAAAACAGTTAAAGGGGTTACATGACTGCGGGGGCATGAGAAGGATTTTGTTCAGCATTTTTTCACTTTTCACTATCGTGAAAATGGTAACCATTTGTTCTTGGAAGTAGATTTGGCACTATAATCAACTACAAATATAAGAAAGCATTTATGAAGCATGATATTGCACTCGTGCTATATATTCGACCCTTTGTAATACTATATTCTTCTGTATGATGGAGTTTTTATGTATTGACATAGCCATTTACATGAATCCTCTTCTTTTTTATGTGCAAGTATTATGGCTGCTTACTTTGGTTCTTAAAAAACTATCATTCAGTATTGTCTGTGTCTACTTTCCACATAAAGGAGAGTGGAGCAACACGAAAGTGATTTTTCATAGCAGGGCTTCTTCCCTCTTCTTTTTCACTATTTTCCATTATTATGAAAAAGTACAAGTATTTCCTTCCTGCTTCTCAACATTACCACTTTTACCGTCCTTTTTTTCTTGGAAAGAATGGAAGCTGCTTTTGACGATAATAAGGTCTGCTTTCCTAAACATTCCTTTTAAAGATCCTGGTGTTCTTCCATTTTCTTTCCAAAGTGGATTGTTTGAAGTCTTTGTTTTTCCTTGCATGTCGTTCGTGCTCAAAATAAGTATCGAGCTAATGGCTTAACAAGGAATTAAGTGGGTTTTCTTCATTCCTCTGAAGTGGCTTTGCTTATAGTATGGTCGTTTCGCTCATTGATTGTCTATAATCATATTCATCCATATATTGAAAAGCATATACTTACAGATACTCCTCTTTGTGGAATTATCATTTGTATCAGTCTGCTTTGCAGACACCTCACTTCATTAACTCTCAAAGAACGCAGTGGGTCTGCCGTCTGTCGTAAAAAAATCAAACAGATGCTCTCAAATTTGTGACGATTACGTGCCCCATCAACGCAACGTCTCAGGCTGAACGACACCTGAATGACTAATTCATGGCCAACTTTAAAAATCAGGGCGAAAATATCTAACTTTCTTCAGCACATTATTATCATTCCAATACGATGTAGCGAAATTGTAACCCAAGAGTTTCTTTCACTTTCCGGTGAAATCCACTTGCCAAGTGAAAGTGTAGTGTAGGCATTAAAGGTACATATTTGTGTTATCCATTAATTGAGATATTTTAAGGAAAAACATATGTTGGAACCGGTGCTGACTTTGTAAAAGTAGAATACATTTCCTTCTCATTGTTATGATGGTAATAAAACTCAAGTACGTATTTGTATGTAGTTGAAAGAGTTCACGAATTACCTTCTGACATTAAAATTTGTTCTGATAAGTATGATGCAATGTTGAAATCATGTGAGCGAGCCATGAGATTTCTCAAGTGCCTAAACAGTTGACGTATTTGGAGCTGATGATGGGTTACATGTAATTTTTTATTAAGTCTGAAGCATCATTCGTACTGACTGATTATTCCATTGAGTTTGTGTCCTTCATGTTTTTGCGATTCCTTTTGAACAATCAAAGGCATTACTGTTTGGGTATCGGGTTCTGAATCATCTAGTTTCCGGTGTATTCCACGGACGGTGTATTTAATGTAACCTACTTTACCGTAGTTTTTCCAATTGACCTCGCTCAATCGTTAGAACTTGAAATGAGCTTTAATTTACTGAGTAAACGCACACGTAATTTCATAACCTTGAAAGCTTTCACAAATCCGTGTCGTACTTGCTACTTTGGATGGGGTTTACCAGTTCAATCTCAGTCGGAATTGTGTAATTTTGGCTCTCAAATCAAATCCCCTTTGAATTTAAGACTTCGACATGCAGGATTCTGATGACGTCCCTCTAAACCTGTAGCCTTGTCAATAAAATCATGACGACTTTGAACCATAAAATTAAATTGTTCAGAATCAGATTTCATTTTATTTTACCATGTCGTCGTTTGTAATAGTGGTGTGTATTTTTCTTTTTTATTTCAGGGCGAAGCAAACTGGATAGCCGCAGAGGGAGATTTTGTTGTACAAACAATGAATTCCACCGAGTGAATGTCACGAATCATTCGTTCAAATAAAATGTGTTTTTCACTGCCCGAGTAAATAGTGGTAATGAGTCTATAATATGCTCCAGGTAGTTTTTCACACGTATAATGTAAATTGAGAATTCAATTGAAGATGGATACCAGTTTAACCACGTTCTCGGCGCACGAGAACTTTCACAGCTCCCTAGCTGGGGGTCAAGGGATCGTGGATGAATACCGCTACAACAGCCCCTTCGCCGGAACTGACGGTGGCACAACCTCTGGCAATCTTGATTATCCAGAAGGTGATGATGAAAACTATACGAGATTGGGCGTGATGCTGGGAAACTCAACCACGCCGTCTCCAAATGAATCATTCTTAGAATTTCACTACGCCACCACTCTAATTCAGTCATTTTCCAATGTCTCAAAATCTCACTGTGACAGTTCAATGTCTGAGTTGGGGACAAGTTACAAACGAATTCATGGATATTTGGCTCTGGTTGTGTGTGTGTTTGGTGTGATAGCGAATATTTTAATTATGGTTGTCCTCACACGAAAAGAAATGAGAACGCCAGTAAATCTCATGCTATTTGCTTTGGCAATGGCGGATTTACTTATAATGACGGAATATGTACCATTTGCTCTTCACATGTACTTGATTGAAAATCCTCTGGAGGAGCAGTTCTCCCTAAATTGGGCACGCTTTGTGTTCTTCCACAATCACTTTACCCAAATACTGCATACAATCTCCATACAATTGGTAAGTTCGCCGTAAGCTACAAACTATAATAATATGGACTATTTGTCGGTTTCTGTATGGTTGTAGTTATATGATGTGACATGATTATGGCGGTGTGGAGAAGCATAATAAAAGTATTATTGCGTGCTATAAACTTTTATGCCATTTATGGTCATGCACAGCTCCCAATAAGTAGTAAAGTAGACATCTTACTTTTTATACATGTAGACCCTGAGCATGGCCGTTTGGCGTTATGTGGCGATCAAAAGTTCCAACCGAAGCACATCTTTCTGCACTTTTCGACGATGTTACCAAGTCATAGCCGCAGGTATTTATTTTTATTATATTACAGAATATTGGATAATATATAATAATACAATAGTTTTTTATTGTAAGGAATACGCATGAGGAAGATGTAGATGTCCTCTAAAGGGAAACAAAAAACATAATATGATCTACATAACATCATCTAAACTGAATCAATTATAACGCACTCAATTCAGGCTGAGAGTAGTTGAGGGTAGCAATTGAGGTTCAAGTGAAATTTCGAGCAGTTGGTAAAACGTAAGATTGAGAGGACAAATATTTCCCTTAAAGGCACGTTACAGGCAAACATTTTTTTAAAATCTTAGTTAAATAGCACAAGCAGCGAGACTTCAGCTTTACGGTATTTTAAAATACTTAACTGTATTTAACTTAATACAGCGAAACAACCATCTGTACATCTTTTACTTATAGAAACACCCTGATCGATTACAATCACACAATTAAAAACTCCAACACACCATCGACACGTGCTACAAAAGAAAGGCTTTATATGAATTTATACTTCTAAATGATACAAGTCAAGTCAAATCAAGAACGAAGTAACACATTCAAAGCCTTCGCTAATTTGGTTTATTCCGCAGCGTACATTTGTCCTCTCTTCTTTTGTATCCTGAACTACCTCTACTTCCGTATCCAGCCAAAAGTAATATTCCAAACGAAATTGCCACCGTCACTGAATGAAATTGATGAATACGATCCAAAGAAGATGGCAGCGTTCATGACGATATGTCAAACGCTGAACAAGTTCCAGCAAAGTTCGACAAATTGGTGTGAAACGAAAAAGCTGACCTTGTAAGTTATATATAGTATAGTAAGTCTTACTTTCCGTCAAACACGACTTTAAAGGTTTGCACAATAATCTATGTAATACTTTGCAGGTACTACGTCGAAATGAGTGAGCTAGCTCAGGAGTATCCAATCCTGCACAAAATGCATTTCTGGACATTTTCAGTCATCATCAAGCTCATCCCGTGTGTCGTCTTAACTTTCTTCATGTGCTGGCTAGTCAACGTAAGTTTTTATTTTATTTTAATTTACTCAATTCTTTGACTTGTTTCCCAAAGTAAACTTTATTTTTCTCCTTCGGGATGCATTACGTTTCGAAGTTGCTATTTTGGTTGGCCAACTTAATTAAAACCACGTCTGTCACGCGATACTTCGAGTAGTTTTCGACATTAATTCCTTAAAGACGATTAGTCGCGCGGGAAAATGAAGGTGGGTCTCATTGTGCGATGGGTGGAAAGGCAGTATGAAACTCACTATATGAGGTATGTCGAGCCTATAATACTTAAAACGCATAAAACAGGAAATGAGAGAAGACATTTCTGGAGAATAATGGTGCAAAAAAGATTGGATTGGGTATTAAGTTTCCAGTACAAGAACTTTATTCGTACGAAGCGTATGTAAAGCGAGAAAGATTTCAGTTTCAGCTCCCGTCTGTCAAGGGATTTATGTCAAGTCTATCAAGCTTATATTGCCCTTGGAAGTTTGTGCGAATATCGCTTCATTATTATTACTGTTACCAAGCAATGCAAATAAGATACACCACTTATGCTGACAACTAAAGAACCAGACCTGTTATATATGCTCGATCCCTTTATTTCACGAAGCTCCCGAATGTGCATCTCATTTCCACAACCATCAGTACGCGTATTTGCTATATTATGGAAACTGCGAAAAGCTTAAACATGCAGCATTCACACGCGCATGACTGAAAGCCATACAACTTGTGAATCACATTTGGTCTTTCACGATTAAAACATATGTTAACAAACCAACAATTAGCAAACATGTTCCACTGCTAAAAGCACGCAAGATGTCGAGCTACATGTCTGCAACTTACTGCCATAAGTTGCACAACAGTAAACAATGCAGTTGATGAAATTTAATTGGGGCAAAATGCAAAAACTTACAGAGAATAACTAGAACAAGTTGGTAGACCCTATAGTACTCGAACTTATTTTTTCAGGTTCCGGCCTAAAACTTCCGATCCGCTCATCGCACAATTATGCTAAGGGTGCCATTCGAAAGCTAATCGACTAATAGTATTGCCGTTTAACCTAATATCAAAGGTTATTAAAATTTTTAAAGAAAAACAGGATTCTTAGTGGGCATTCAAGAATTTGTAATCAAACTGATTTAATATGAGCATTGAATTAATGATTTTCAAGAAATATAACTAAATAAAGCCAAGCATGTTCGGTAGAGGAAATTTTCGATTCGGAAATGATAAACCATGCAAACACATTTCGTGAAATGAAAGTCAAAGAGGGATTTTACTATTAAACTATTTCATCAAGGGTTAAAAGTCATTAATGCTCCATGATTTAGTAAAAAATTTGAGAACAACGTCCTATTTTTCATTTGTGTCAAGATTTGTTAATTGGTAAGTTTATGTTCACTTCTCCCCAAGGTTTTCGTTGAGGATAAACTTCGTAAAGGAACGCATGTTGGCATAATATCCCTGAGAATGACTCTACAAGATACACATTTGTTTCTAAAAATTCCCCTATCTGTCCTGCTCCTTGGAGCTAAAATATTTCTGAATTCTGGTAAACTCCTCATCTGATGTAGGAAAAGTTACCTGTAGACTTTGTACCCGTGATCGACGAGCTTACAAGTGGGATTTTTTAAATGGACTTTAACGCAAAATATGGCTACAATGAAAACCTCTTTTGAAGATTTTATTCTGGAAAGGTAGAAGTGAAAAAATGCACGTCATGAATTGTACAGAAAAATTGAATTCAGTCATTCTGATATTATATTTCTACAACTTTAATACAAGTCATACATGTTGAAGTTACTATCGTCTGCTCCCTTCGGGAGAGTTGGATAACGCAACGAAACGAATTTAAGTAGCTCAAGTTGTAGATGGAGTGCATGAGAGGCAGAGAAAACGACAAACGAGAATTGATTATGTGTGTAAAAGAGGGTCATAAAAACTCAAAATTGTACTTTTTGCTTTTACCACTACAAAACATTTTTGTTGAGTCCTCGTCACTCTGTGACTTTTTCTTAAAACAAAAGACAAAAAGTTCTTAAAATGTTGTAGCCTGAATATTTTGGCCTGTTAATCATCAGAAGTTCAAAACAATTTGAAATCTTTCTCAGATCTATGTACTAGTTATGACCAATACGGAAAGAATATAAACAGATAGTATGCAAAAAGAACTTAAAGTCTTTGGAGGTACAATACCCACCAATAATTCAACGCAAAATCATTCCTTCTATCCTGGACAAGGTACTTGGAAGGCGTTGAAGCGAAAGAAGAGAGAGAAAGTAAGTCAGGATAAAGATGTAATAAAAAGACAACAGTGGAGCAAATCAGGACAAAGAACACATAACGGAAGGAAAATAAAACGTAACCTAGATTTTACCTCTCTTCTTTTAAACAGTGTCTTTTGTTGTGGAAGTGTAATAACACGGAGACCACATCACGACGTTTTGTCTTGTTTTCAGATAAAATATGTTTGTATCATCACACAACATAGACATCCTTTCTGCTGGAGTGTAAAAACCAGTTGGTTCCTTGTTTATATAAAAAAGTAAGTGGGAAAGCCAAGAAATGGAAGACACGAACACTGCTTATCTTCTTGAGGCATGTGTGCCGGCCGACCAAAACACATTTGTTTCCAACTAAATAGTAAAGTGTAGTGCAGCTAGTGCACTGGAATTGTTATTTGTGTTATATAGTTATGGGCCCTGTTTGTCGACCGACTGTCGTAAAAATATTGCTTTTCTGTTTATCCCTTTACTTTCGTAATTCCTTTGCGCTGCTTTCACAGACACCACCGACATCGGTTGCGGTTTCCAAAATATTGAAATGTCCACTGTTCCCTTTCCATTTTATCATTGTACTTTCAAGAAAGATTTGTTCTTGGTCGAGGTTTAGTAATTCCGGTGAGGAGAATTAAGGCAATGTACAAAAAGATCTTGCTTAGGTACTACTTCCTGCACTGATTTAACTTGACAAACACTTGTTTGGTTACCCTCGTTTAGAAATTAATATTTGGACCAGGATATGACATATATGGTCTAGACATATTACAGTGCTTGGATTTTTTTGCACGTTTTGGTTTTGACAAAAGAGCTCTTTTAAATAATGTCCGAATGCATTGCATGCTTTGGATGTAATGTTGTGTTTGATGGTACATATAATTATCGGAGACAAATAAGGGCAAAGCAACTTCAAAAGGGGATCTGTGTCCATCATAAAGGTCTATTTTTTCCCAGGAGTGGCAGCCCAGTAAAGTTATTATATACATATTTATTTTTACTGACGACGTTAAAAATGACTCGACGTCCTTTTTACTTTTTATGCTGCTGGCATAAAACGAGTCAGAGTTCGTTATATTTGTATGAAGTGCTCATTTATCTTGTCGTGAAATCGTGTACATCCAGTAATATTCCAGTAAATTGCCGGAAAATAAACTAAGAAGTTCAACTAGCACTGAAACAAACTCTAAAAGTCATTGGATAATGCAGCACGAAGAACTGTAAAAATGTTAACCTCCGACAACAAGTAAATTTGCAGTTGTCAGTGGAATGTGACCATGTGAAATATAAACATTATGCAGCTTTTATTATGTGCTTTTCTGTACCATTTGTAGAAAGGTTTTGAGAGTAGTCCTTATCCAGGTCTGTACGATATGTATTCTCAGAGATATTCTGTCCTCCAATATTTCCGCCAAGTCGCTTTTTGCTGCTGGAAGGATAAAAAGAAACATGAGAAACATGAAATGACAGACTTATCGTATGCTCAATTCATGCGAGAAGAACAAGTTGAAAAATGGTGCTGCAAGTAATAAAGTTACTACAAGTTTTTTTATCTACAAATATAATAACTTTAAAGAATTTCATCTTCATCCTTATAACATATACAAATATGCACATTTCATTATCAACACGTATTTGCTGTAAGAGCGAACCAGTACTTTTCATGAAGGATTTTCTCTCCTTTCTCGAGAAGATTCGTTTTCTCAAAATTTCTAGCATCATCGGCAGGAGCAAGGTTTTTGTTATAAAAAGTTCAAAGAGAAGAAAGAGAGGGAAAACGTGTACCCTCCTAACTAGTGCCACTTTCACTATCTTCATCTTCCTTAATTCTTACAAAAAGGGAGGAAAAATAGAAAAATTTACATGCCGCGACAACTGCTATGGTGAAACTCCTATTTCAAGTATGTCAGTCAGCAATTTTTGTTGAAAATAGAAAAAAAAGTTTTTAAAAAATAGAGGTTGTCAGTTGTCCTAATAAAAACACAGATCTTTCAACGAGAGAGAGAGAGAGAGAGAGGGAGTTGACTGGTTAAAGTTACCGCGTAAATGGTTGAGAAATTTATCAGAAAGGAATGCGCTTGTCTGCTTCTTTCCATGTCAAACTTCTGTGTGACCAGAAGGGGTTGTAAACATATTCGAGTAAGTTTGAAATTACAGGCAAGCACTCTTTTCTGTTCCCGTTCTCCCGCAATTGACCTTCTGTTCTCCTGAAGATGATAGTTGTGATGATTCCATGCTGCAGGGAAGAAATTCATTGATTTAGACATCTTTTCTCGCCTTCTCTTGTAAGTCTTAAGCAGGACAATATAACCCACTTTCCTTTTACTTTTACAGTTTCTAATTTTGGGGGAAAGTGTACTCACATCATCACATTTTCTTTATAAAGATTATATTTATGTTATAGAAAATGTTTCTTGATAAACCTCTACAGAAACTCCGTAGAAACATTTCCTTTATTTTTCCGAGAACGAGTAAAATTGATTTTCAGGGAAAGCGCACGCTACTAGTGGTAATAGACAAAGCTTTCTTGGTTAGTTCTACCACAGTTGATACAGTCAATTTGATCGTGCAAGATAAGATCATTATGCCCTGTACATATTGTATGTGTGATGCTGAGCATCATACCATGACCATTGCTTTTGGTTTCAATTGATGTTCATGGACTCTACATAATTATATATTACTTAGGTGTGTTTCAGTCAGCACAAAAGGAAAGTGGTAATAAACCTAAACCCACCGAGTTAAGGTGTGAAGCATCGAACTATGTACCACATCAATTGCATACATGGTCTCACAATTGGAGAACTGGGCATAATGATCATGATGTTCTCGTAATTTTCATTTTCAAATACCCATATATAAGCATATTAGTGAATACAAGTACCCCAATGTTTGTGTGAAATAAGCCATTTGTTAGATGTGGGAAGGAATAATGTCGCTCTAACTTAGGGAGAATCCTTTTCTTTTCCAACTAACTTTCATTAGTCAGTTGCCATTTAAATTTAATTTTAAAAAGTAATAATATTGACACAACTAGGATATATGGATAAGGAATTTATCAGTGTATGTTCTGTTATAATTTATAACAGAATTCCGAAATTCATTGTGATTGCTGCAGAGATCTCGCGTACAGACGGCAGACAGCGAGACAGGCAGACACACGCTCACAGGGAATGCATACATATATCATCGACGAAGTTCGATGCTAAAAAATCAGATGAAACATGTAAGTTAAATACAAAAGGAAAAAATAATAAGAAAGGAAATCGGAGAAAAAATGATCATTCTTTCATTTTTCCGAGTTGGATTCACCTCCGTAGTGAAGGTGAATGCAATAGGACAAGTTTGGTAAAATAGTACAAAGGTTGTTTCCGAAGAATAGAAGGAATTATTAAAAGCGTGAAAGAGACTTCGATGGTGTATTGTGTAAACGTGCTTTCTATTCGTTTTCATCTACTGCGTCTTTTGGGTCTTCCTATCACTTTGTGTAAAGTCATAGTATACAATCTCTAGTGTGTGTTTGGTCATGAAACTGATATCCGGGACGAGAAAGGACTCACCGAGTTGGAATGGCAGCAGAAGAGATTAGAAATATAATGGATGAAGCTGAACATTTTCCTCTGAAAAGGACTGGAGGACCATCCTGTCACGCCTAATCATTTTCTGTGTTTGACCCAAATATTTTCATATGTACTGACGCTAGCCCCCACCTCGATTTCATCTGCGACTCGAGCAGTTAACCTCACACCGTGTGACTTCACCTCTGATGTTCTATTTTTGTATCAGTTTTTATCATTGAATTGACATCCAGAGGACCCCGAAATCAACAATGACTCGCTTAAAAGCTTTGTTATTAGCGAAACATGCTCGTATTACTAATTTCTTTTGTACGACTCACTCAAAGTTTATTAAAAGTGTATTGGGAAACGCTTTGGGTGCAATCCATAGCATTCCTTACTTATTATTTACCATGGGCGCTTTTGCTACAAAGAAAGTGGCACGGATAGGTAAGTGGAGTGATTGGTAGGTATGCCCGTTCCTTTTACGAGCGAAACGAACCATTGAGTCATAGACTACTGCTATGAACTTGTAACTTTCTTAGCACCTGTTAATAACAATGAGAAAGCCTGTTTTTGTGTTCTGCACTCAAAGCCATTTCCCATTCCACTCTCCCTTTCCGTAACATCTCTTGGTAATTTGGAGTCGTACATTTATTAAATGGGTACATGGACTAGCGTCTATAAAAAGTGTTCCACCATTCCCCATAATAATTCATAATGTACATATACTGCTGGTATACTGTTGGCTCATCATTACAGAAAGGGAAAGCACGAACAAGAAAGAAAACACAAGAGGTAAATGTCTAATAAAATAAAAGGAATATTCAATGAAAGAGAAAGGCTTCCTTCCTTAGTTTCCCTTCCACGTGGAATTCTAATGGAACTTGTAAGTAAGACTGTTGTAGCCTTGAGTGGATAGTTCTTTCGTTTCTGCACTGACGGTAATCAGCAGTATTTTCAGAACATGCCACACTCACTGAAAGTTACAAAAAAGTTGGAATGAAGTCATCATATGAAACAACACTTTCCTCATAGTTTTTTTTCTGCGCACCTATTTACGTCAACTTTCCCGTATCCTCATTTCCAGTTGGGAAAAAATAAAAGGCGGTGTTGTTGGTATCCTTTCTTAAGTGAAAAACAGACCTTGCAGATTGTGCGTAGGTAAATATATGATTGTGCGTTGCGTAAGTAAAAAAGGAGCCTGGCACACGTGGTTTGTTGATGGGTTTGGCAGTCTGTATGACTGAACCATTCACCCATTTTACTGCGTATGTATATATTTTCGTCATCAACAACTATGGAGAGGTCGGCTTAAACGTTGCAGAGGATATTAAAAGTCAGAAGGTGTCTGAAAAGCTGGCGGATAGCGAAAGGATAGCACTTCCCTGTGACAAGATTTTCCCGTTAGTTTTCATACGAAGACCAAGTTATGGAATGTGTTATAAGGCAAGGAGGGCAAACCATTCCCTTCGTGATCTTATGCGTGTCCATATTGCGGGGAAATAGCTATGTACACACACGTGCATGTGTACACATACAAAAATTTGATGCATAAATATGAGAGCGGGCGTCAAAAGAAAGAACTTGGTAAGAAAAGTTTTCCTGCAGTGTTCAAGCTCTTATACGATAGAATGGAGCACTTTTCCGGGACGTACATTCATGTTCCTGCGTTAACTAAAAGAAATAAAAGCGGAAGGGTAATACGCGTGAAGTATGCGTGAGTGCGTGAACCTGTAATATGCATACCCATTAACAAGATTCTCCTTTTTTGAGGTCGTGAGCAATTCTCTGTGGAACAGCTCAACGCATTTTTATTTTCCACACTGGATGCAAAGAAAATTGTGCTGGACGCTGTAAAATATTAGTTGCAAGTTGTATGGAACCAGGGTAAATGGAGAAAGTGTGCTTGCATGTAAGTTATGGTGATGAAGAACTCCATGTAAAAATGCAGCATCCTTGCTTCTTGGAGACACTATCCTGAGTTTGTTCATGGTCCTCCTCTGGATAATAAATCAAAAAATGTCCTACTCTTATGTATTATTGTTTGTGGAGTAGGTAGCTCTTTCCTTAGCTTTAAGCGTTATTGCTGGTTACTCTCACTCGCCAGAATATTAAAACAGACTAAAGAATGGAGGCGAGGAGAGATTCACTTTTTTTTTCTTCCACACACCACGCATTGTACTTACAGCGCCTCCATTCATGCATATCATATATGACATATTACTAGTTTCCGCTCCTATTATGTGGGATGTTGCTCCCTACATTTCTTTCGCAGACATGCCTCCTTCCCCAAAAGCTTTTACGTTATGAACTATTTCTGACAGTTGTGATGGTATGCGTAGGAAAAGTGGTGAAGTTGAAGGGTGCTGTCTTCATCTCTAGATTTCTCCCAGTGCTCGAATGTCTCTGTCTCCCTTTCTGTTACTGCTACTATTGTGGTATATACGACCACACAGACCAGAGTTACCACTTTGTGTTCTGCAGTACACTCCAGAACCCAGTATGGTCGCCACCACCACGTGCTCTACTTTACTTTTTTAGACCCAAAATGTCTTGCTCGTCCTAGTTAGATCTAACAAGAAAACAAATGGCTAAATAAGGTAAGACAGGGTAGGCGCATAGAGGAAGTGTTTATTGAAACAAGGATAGATTGGTAATGTCATCACTCAGACATGACGTACACTGTTTCACGGTAATGTATTCCACTAGTTTTTTGCTGCCGGTCTAAATAATGCTGATGTTATTCCGATTTTTCAACGTTGAAAACTTTTCTTCCATTTTGGACTTACGACTAAAAAAAATAAGATCATGAGGCAACTTCAAATATGACAGCGCTGTTCGATGTTCAGAAGGAACACCAGCCATGCATTTTATAAGATTGAAGGAGTGCCGCCCAAGTTCTCTTGACAAATTACTCTGTTTGACAGCACTTGACAATTATTAGTTGGCTAAAGTAATACTCCTGTTGTATAATGTATGCACTTCTGGTGTCCTCCTTATATGTGATACTTCGAAACTCTACCCATAAGATACTTTTGTATAGAGTGTTGCGGTCTAAATAATGCTGATGTTATTCCGATTTTTCAACGTTGAAAACTTTTCTTCCATTTTGGACTTACGACTAAAAAAAATAAGATCATGAGGCAACTTAGCTAAAGTAATACTCCTGTTGTATAATGTATGCACTTCTGGTGTCCTCCTTATATGTGATACTTCGAAACTCTACCCATAAGATACTTTTGTATAGAGTGTTGACGTGCTGAAACATTTACTTCGGACGCGAAGGTCGAGGGATAAACTTACAAGGAAGTCATTCGTCATTCGTCGGTGTTGTAGAGTAGTCTTTGTGTACACAGATTAACCACAAAGAACCAAGCATGCTTGAAGGAGAATGCTTTCTCAAAGCATCCAGGATCATAATCATAACATCAAAACTGGGACTGCATTGCTTGTAGAAAGCCAGGTTATCGCATCATTTGTTGTCGTTTTATTGTATCGAGCTATAGTCTTCTCTTTTGTGTACAATACCACATTGCCGCGAGTGTGCCTTATACGCAACCAATCCAGAACTTTGTGTGCTTTGTTGGGTAACAATTCTTGCAGAAAATCTAGGGAGGTTTAATGTGCAAGCTAACTTACCTATCCAATTATACCTGGAGGAAAGATCTAGTCAGGCTGGAATGATTAAATTAGAGAAGTGATGGAATTCCAGGATTGCTTCGAATGTGTATGTGTTCTTGAACGTGTCATGAAAATTGTAGAGAATGTGATGGAGATATGTATATAGTATAGAACATTGTAGTCTTCTATAGTCTTGGTTTATTGAATTAAATTCAGAATGTGGAAATTACGTATTATCATTTCATACGAAGTGCTTTTATTGGATTGCTTGTGTGAACCCTGGACGAAGATATGTAATGTTCAGCCAGTAATTATTTTAGAGGAAAAGACCTAAAAAAGTACAGTTTGTTCTTGTTAGTCCTTCCATAGAAAGCTGAAAAAAGTTTACGAGTTAGGTTATCTATTAATTCGATGGTGCGTTAGTGCGTATTATTTTAACAGATGGTTAACCGTGTTTAACCATTCTGTTCCTATTTGCGTATTTTCCTAATCTTGGATGTGAAAGACTTATCTTTCAGGACAAGGTGGAATGGCATACTTTAGCAATTCAACACCTAAAGAATTCCATCCTTTTGGAGAGATTTTCGGAGAGATCCAAATCATTTGTTTTTTTAATATTTGTGTTTCTGAAACTTTTTTATGAAGTTAGAACAATAATCACTCGTATGAAGCTCAAACGAGACTTAACGCAACATTAATTGAAGGCACCAATACGTTTGCAAATTGGAGTTCACAGAATGTCAGAAACCATAAGTCGGGTAGGAATAGGAATTCCCAGCTTCATTTTCAAGTTCTTTATTCACCAGTAGTGTATAGGAGTTTATGATTTCCATATTAAAAGTGATTCATTGGAGAACAGCCTTCACATGCAAATATTCTGAATTTCTCGAATTAACAACGAAGAGGTTTCCCGTTCCACTAAACATTCACCCATCACAATAGTATCGGCAACAATATCCAGCCGCCTAGCGCCTGTTGCAAACGACGATAGTAGCTTAGTATCGAAAAGATCCTCTGCAATCACTGCATTACAATATTACGTATACACTCTCACTCAATTCATAGTATCCAACTGAATCCAAAAGAACATTAATGTATGTATTACTCAACAAGTTAAATCTGCCCATAATTACTTCCTAAATTAATCGTGGTTTATGTAACAAATGTTTTATCAGATATAGAAATGCTTCCTGAATAGGCAAGTTGAATTCCTATACCACGAGAACGATCATGCCAGTCGAATTTTACTTCTGTTTCCGTCTCCTCGACGGGAGAACATCAAACGCCAATAAGCAACGGAAATTACAATTGCTTCAAGTAACCTCAAGAAAGAAAGTTTTCCTTTGATAAAAGGTTTCTAAATTAAACTAATTTTATTACAAAGAATGTAAGTCCGCAAGGCATGGAGAGACAACCAATAATCTCAAGTTTGTGGTTATAGGATTTACCTGAATATATAAGTAGCTAATCAGAAAACTGACATTCAAGCTTCAGAAGGTTTTAACAACGGGTAGCAATTTGGTTTGCTGATACTGATAAAAGGTTATAAAACTTTTGATGAAAGTTAAGAGAGCAAGTAAACCCTGCTTTCACAAAAGAGAACAAAAGAAGAACCCCTAATTTTAAAGTTGATTTAATTGCTTGGTAAAATACCACCTACATGACTCGTGCGTTTTCTAAAGCGTACGAATTTTTTTGGTTAAATTATAATGTGCAAAAAAATTGCACGCTAGCAAGGATTGTTGTTGTTACTGTAAATAATAATCAATCTAAAAGTTCTTTAAATAAAAAATAACTACATAAGAAAAGATACTGCACTGTAATCCCTTTGTATTGTTTGTGATGAAAAATTGGAAGATTCAACTGATTGCATTAACTAAGATGATTGTGTTTTTTTTGTTGACAGTTTTTGTATTTTTGCTTCTTTCTTTGCCTCATCTATTTACGATAATACCAGGAATACCACAAGAGAGAAAGTTTTGTTCATATCCCTCTTTTAAAACATTTCAGTCTAGCTTAGGAATGAAATTGGATAAAATCTTCAAGCAAAGTGGTCGCAAGCGTTGCAAATATTATAGGTGGTGATAGTAAAATATAGTATATAGTGATATATTGATACACTGACGCATTACACAGCACAAGTATAATCAACCAATACTTTGACTACTTGTGAAGTATATAATGCTATTTTAAGGCGGGTAGCCTCAGGTTATCAGCCAAGAGCTGGTTGTTTAATTCAATTTGCATGGCGAAACTTAGAGCTATTTTTCTACTGAGAAGGGAAATTGTGCGCGCGTGTAAAGTTCGCATTCATTTTTGAGTTTTCCAAAATTATGCATGTCAGTTGCATGATGAATTTCCTTTGGAATTGCCAACGGCAATGTTATTCTGTTTCGAAATGAACATCATTAGTATTGCTTCTCTTCTTTAAAATTAATTATATCATATCGGTATATTCTTTGAAGATACCAAGAAAGCTCTCATCAGTGTTTCACATAAATCCTAATGGTGTAGTGCATGTCCGGAATAAATTAAAATATTTAAGATGTATTAAAAATGACTGGGTATGATTTACGTAAATAAACCTCGCGACAATCGTATATGATTTTAATTTTTATTTCATGTGTTTAAAGGGCCGTAGAATTAGTTTGAGCACATAGATTTCCCACTCCCCATGTTTTAAGACAAAAGTGAAGTTCCCTTTTTAAATTATACGGACTCCTATAACTGTAGAGCAGGAAAACTGTGTGCAGTTTAAATGTAAAGGTGGCTCATGAATATTTTATAGGGAGTATCATTACTGGCAAGAAGGCAACAGCTGGAGAGGAAAAACAACCACATGATAATCTAGTTGAAAGAAAAACCAAATTGCGTATGGAGTAGGAGCCAGGCAAGTTTGAGATAAAGGTGTGCAGAATCTAGGTTATGTGAAGATTAAATTAAGGCAACATCTACCACTCAGTTATGAGGCATGAAATTGTTCATTCCATGGTTTCCTTATAACTTATAACTAAAAACTACAAGACTTTTTGTCATCAGATGCGCCCAGGTTATTACTCTCCTTGAAGCAGATTTGGAGAAAGGGGCATTTTAAGAATCTAAAGTATATCCCAATTTTTTTTACTGAAACACGGGTAATCAGTAGTCCCATTTGTATGATGGTCAGACATAGTAAATTAAAAATTGTTTATAGTATTGATGCACTCGAAAAATATACCTACACACTATTCAAGTTTAACATTTATAATAATAGGATATCAGGCATGTGCGCATTCAAGAAGAAAATATCTCAGAGGATGTGTTCGTAGATACATTGTCCCTTTTCCTTGCTCGAATTTGTCTTTTCGTAAGCTTGTAAAATTTGCTTTTGAGAAAGATACCTCAAAAGAAATGGAATTGATGCTATAAATACTTCAAACATTGTAAGTAGTAGAGTGTGTGTATATCCACTCCAACTTTTTAAAGTTAGCCAAAATAGTGAATGCCAAAAAAAGCGAAGGATTCTTGTCACTGGTTTATGGGAAACTTTAACATAAAAAACAAAATCCCCGTTAAAATTAGAATTGATATTGATCTCGTGTAAATTACTTTCTATACTTAATATGGTTTTATTCACATATCTCTGACTTTGCTTTATTTTTACAAAGCATGAAGGCTCTAAAACACGAAACAAGAAAAAGCCAATGTATCAACTAGTAACATACAAGGAGTTGTTGTTGTGAGACTCCTGCCGAATTCAACTAGGCGCATGCATACATATTTACTTTCAATTTCTCTCGGATATAGCCAGCAGGCGTGGGCCCGTATCACGTCATTTTTTCTTTTGTGTTGCCTTCAGCCAGCGTATCATTCAACCTTACCTTGTGTCTGGTATGTGGAGACAGGCTTTTTATTATTACGACATCCTTTGGTGGCACTGTCATACTCGACCCTACAGACTGACTGGCTTCCACTTCCTTTCCGTTCAATTCTCTCTCTTCAATAAAACTAGCACAATTATTCAACGGGGGAAAAAGGTCATGACATGGCATTATTACAGTGCTGATAATGGTGATTTCCTGTATTGCATTGCAAACAATAGAGACAAAAGCAGGGAAAATAATCTATCAGGATCAGGAAACAGATTTTGAAAGATCGAGTAATGCGGATCCCTCATGTGAAGTTTCGTGAAGCTCAAAATTGATTAATAGGCTTTTCCCGATGACGTGTGCAGGGTGGCCTAGAACTAATCGTTCCGGCATAGCTCTCCAAATTTTGTTTGGATTGTAGTAGTTTGAATAGGAAAATAATTACCATCGAAAATGTGATAATAAAGGTCGCAGAATATGATTTCATTTTTAATCTTTCGTTATCTACTTTCATAAACTGTTCTTCTTTTGTAACTTTTGGAAACTCGTATCGTTCACAATACCTCGTAATTACTGCGAAATTGTAAGGTATGCCAAATATATTTAACAGGTCTCAGTTTACTTGTATTAGTATTTGTTCAGATGTTGCCTTTTGCCATGCATGAAGTTGGTTCTTTACTCGAACGACCTGTCGATTAATTCCTGTCATAAATTATTTTGAAGTGGAATAATATGTGAATTCAGCTTCCTGTATACTTAAAAACGTCTTTGCGTAATGACTAAATACGTGATTTATGATTTGCGACATCGATTTTTGCTGTTGAAAAGTCTCTTCATGGCCCTCATGACGGCCGTCAACGTGCGCGGTGCTCAATACTGTTTAAAGAATTCCTTGTAACAATGTCGTTAAATTTGTTTTGTCACGCTTATGCATACGATCAGTACTAGTACCTTAAATTTTCTCTCAAAGGGATGAGTGATAAAAAGATATCTAAAAATATTCAGACATTCTAACAATGCCTTCATAAAAAAATTGTGATGAATTTTTAATCAATGGTTGAACCGTATTCTTACAGGTCCAGGTTGTTTACCGAAATGTTTTTTCTAAAAAAAGTCATGAAAGTGAGGCACCTGATAGCGGCGGCCGAAAGGGGAAAAATAAATGAGAAAGTAGAAATTTATTTTTTGGAAGCCCCGAAGTCTATTTTCACCATTTGGGAATAAAGTAGAGTTCTGTAAGAAAAATAAGCTCCGATAAAAGAAGGTAAAAATTGTACCAAGTACTTCCGTCATCGAAACTCTGTTTTTACAATGGAAGATACTAGTTGGTCGAGGACCTAGGGCATATTGCAAGCAATTTTGTATATGTGTATATAAGAGTATCTATTGAACTCCACAGCACTAAAGCTTGAAAATTTTTACTAAAATTGCCCCTATTGTAGAACAGCTGCGTTTAAAAACTTGAGATAAAAAATTGAGATTCCAAATGGGGATAATATTTTTTTAGATGTAGAGCCATTAAACACTATTTCATTTTTCCTGAAAGCATCAGAAAATGCCCCTTTTCTAATTACTCATTCACGAAATATACCTTGTCCTGAATACTAACTAAATAAAACAATGAGATGTTATACCATGATAATGAAAATGATGAATTTGTGAAATCTGTAGAATTTAAACAGTAATACTGTACTGTCCCTAATTTGTAACTTACATAATAAGAATGAAGCCCCAACTTTGTGATACACTTATAAAAAATAAGTCTAAAGTTTAGTAACCAACCTGGAAACTATAATGTGACTATAAATTATCAATTATCAAAGTCCTGCTGAACAACGAAAACAGTGGAAACATACAGCAGATATGTTGGAAAAGGTTACATTGTTTTTCCTAGCTCATATTTTTTCCACATGTTGTATTTTGTTAGATGCAAAATTGTGGGATGCTTGGTAGGAATGTGGTAATATAAAGCTCGGCTAGGTTTCTTTTCGTCGCGCGCATTCAAAAAGGAGCTCCGAAATAAATAAAAAATGCAGTAGAATATATTGATTTCATGATTCTTTTGCTATGTTATTTTATCCACTTCTTCGGTGTTATAAAGAATGTTCTACCATTGATAGACACACTTAAAATAGGAAGGATATAAGTAAAGGCAGCTTTGAATAAAATGATGTTGTATCGTTATTCCTGGACTTTTCTTGCTACAATACTCCTCTGGTGCAAAAGCACAGTCTGAGTCAGGAGTACTGAGTACGTGCATTTGTTATCGAATTTTTATAATCAGTGTAGAGGGGGATCAGTAAATGATCAATGATACGATACGAAAAATCACGATGTACAGAACAATCCCTCAATAAACGCGTGTTGGGTAAGTTTGTTCTAACTATAACTAGTAAGATAATGATCAGTGAAAAATGAACCAATTTTTTCAAAACATAGAACACTACTGGATTCGGGACAAATTTAACAAACACGATGTATTTCTCAGGAATGGGAATTTAACGGTTCTGAGCACTTTACTAAGCCGAATGCGATAAAGACTCAGTGTAGAGATTGCATAATGAACGAAGTTCGGTGAACAGTTCACTGAATTTGTTCG
>JAHZNF010001079.1:0-19516 GCA_027744215.1 Troglopedetes dispersus
TGGAGAAAGACATTGCATTGAAGAATGGTGAGGTGGCTCGTCTTCTTGATAAGGTACGGGAGCTGGACGACCTCGTGAAACTCAAAGATGATAACATTCGTTCATCAAAAACGGATAAAGAGACCCTTCATGATGAGCTGGAGCGTGGACGCCAGAAGCTCGAAGAAATCAAAGCTGTAAGCGACTCGAAGCTCTCGAAAGCGGAAGTGAACATGCGGGCTTTGGAAGGAGATCTGAACAGGATGGCTCTCGTGCTTCAGCAAAAGGAAGGCCACATCTCCGCACTCGAGGATAAATGCAATGGAATGCAACGAAACAATGGGGATTTGGAAGAGCGTTGCGCTTCATTGACCATGACTGTGGAGCAACTGAACATTGCGCTTGAGAAGGGCGCTCAGTCGGAGCAGGACTGGAAAGACAAGTTTAATGGGGTATCTCGGAACGCAAATGAAGGCTTATCACAGATTAATCAGATGAACGAGAAGCTGAGAAGTCTTCAAAGGGAAAAGGCAACCCTGGAGCAAGAGAAGAATAACTTGGGAGAGAAATGGGAGGCTGCTACAGTCACGCTTCAAGACTTCAAGCGTCAAGTGCAAAATTTGTCAGAGAAGAACCAAAAGTTACGCCAGGAGGCCGAAGATGCTGCCCGTGCTGCTATTGATAAACAACTCAAAATGACGGTAATTATGATAAAACATGACGTTTCAATAGATAAGTATATGGTGAGTGTGTGGTGGAAAGAGGAAAGGAGAAAATCAAAGGAAAGTAATTAACGCACTTTCCACTATATTTCAAGGAAGATTAATTCCCTAAGCGTGCTCCATTTGTTTGTTGTTTTTCCCTTTAGTTGGCTGAATCCGGGAAGGAAGATTTGCGCCAACTTTTAGGAGAAAAGTTGGAGTTACAAAGGCGAGTTGACTCACTAATTGACAAAGTACGAGAACTTGAGCGAGAGAATCGTGAGATGGAGAGGTTGAAAGATTCTGTGTCACTGAAGAGCGTCGCCGGAAGGTCTCCTCTTCCCCAAATGCGTGATAACACCATCACATGTTTGGAAGAGGAGAACTCTGATCTACGACGGAAGATAAATAAAATGGAAGCAGAAATTCGGGAACTGGAAAGGAGACATCAGAAGCATATCGGGGAAGTTACAACTCAAGTGAAGCAGGTAGATTTTCTTGGGTCTTGATTTTAAGCTTTTTAACTATACCTCGCTCACAATCATATGAGTCATGTATGCATTATACCTTTAAAACCGCATTTCCAGGAGCGTGACTTTGAGTTGGAACGAGCCAGAGCTGCAAAACTCCAAGCGGAACGATTATTGGAAGCCCGTGAGTCAAATTACAGACAACAAATCCACCGTTTGGAACAGCAGGTAACACACTTGAAAGAGCAGTTAGCCGAGGAAATACGTCGTCGACAGGCATTCCTTTCCAGGAGTTTTAGAACAGGACAAGAAATTCGTTCCTTGCGTCAAACTTTGGGAGATTCATTGAGGAACGTGTCAATGGACCCCAGTCCTGGAACAATGGATTCCGAAACAAGGAGGCTGGATACAACCTTGGATCTCCACAAAAGTGCTTCACAGTCATCCTTGATGGCAACCAGTCCTCAAATGAGGGATCCATCACCAGGTGCTTATCGAAGGGATCTCCACACTCCTGTTCAAAAGCTATAGAGAGGAAAGCGTCATGCCTCCAGTTCTGGATTTCCAACTGGATCCAGCCTCTTTTCCATTTAGTCAATTCACCACTGCCGTATAAAAAATGTACACTTCACTGGACAATTCCTCAATAACTCCAAATCAGGTACATTCATGGGTCAAAAAAATACCAACATGTATACTACTACCGTAGCGAGATTTTTAAATTATTGGGAGTGTCTGCAAACTTTAGAAGAAACCCTAGTCAAGGCATAAATGCGAGAGTATGCAAATCTGTGTGTCATATAAAATATTGTATGTATATAAGAAAATTACCACTGCCTTAACGTGATAATTACTTTTTATTACAGTTATGGAGTATCAATTTGTGAACTGCTCGATACATTGATTGATTGATTGGTTGATTTAATTTATTTTTCTACAGCTGGAGAAATACTTGCAAACTTTAATCTCATTTCTCATTTTAGAAGTTGAATTCCTTCAAAGCTAAGTTGAATGAGTCTCATCTTGATTCTCCTCTTTCGCTTTTGTTTGATGAGAATATTCTGCATAGCTAATTTTTCTGGTGTGTGCAGTGAATTCGGAAACACACAAGAGCTTTTGCAGAGAGCATATCTGCCTTGGGAATACAGAGAAAAGGTGTGAGAAAAGTACATGTAAAAAATATCAATGAATTATGATGAATGAACGAAGATATTATGTACTAATGTTAATTGACTAAGCGGATTAGCGTTAGAAATGGATTCCTATGTGTCCATTGTTCGACATAACAAGGAACCCTTCACGCAAAAAAAATTAACGAATGGACTAACATAATGCCTCAGGCTGCCTTTTTATTTTGCAGTAAAAGATGTGCCTTGACGGCATTGTAATGATGAAACAAAAGAAAAAATGTTTCATACAAAATTGATAAAAAGCATGCATACATGAACATGACATCAAATCTGACAAGTCTTTGATTTCGCTGGGAGCTGTTTGAGTCATCATGAGCGAACAACAGTTAACCTGCACACACGTGTCATGATGATGAGAACTTCGGGAAGGGTTTAATAATTTGGGTTAATTATTACTAACTGATTTCTTTTTACTATTTCAATTCCATGTCGCCTGACGCTAATATTTTGTTTGATTGAACATCAAATGTTTTTGTTTCTTGTCATTTTCGCATTGCTTTGAGATGTTTCATAATATGACTGGTTTTCAGTTTGCTTTAATTTCAAATTTTGGGTGGGAAACGCAGAATTTGGGATGTTATGTCAGTAAACGATGCATGTATGCTTGATAGCCGCTGGCTAGCATCTAGAAGGAAACTAACTACTACGATGCACACTAATAATGGAACAATTGCAGTTGCTTTAATTACTGTGGAGTGCTGAACGCGAATGGGAGGATGAATTTAAGATGTTAAAGTGCTGAAGGAGTATATAAGTAAATTTATAATACCTAACTTAATATGTATATATTTTCTAGATGTGAAAATTAAGATTCGCTAATCCTGTTTCAAATGAACAAAGGGAATGCGTAACTCTGGAACGTGTTGGCGCCGTATTTTGTCCCTTTTACCTGAGTTCTACACTGATTCTTAAACACATTACCTAAATTTGTGAGAAATAACCATTATTGCTCCTGACAAATCTAGTTGCACTGTGTCAGTCGACCAAATTCAGTTTTTTATTGTCACAAAGACAATGTTTCCCTGCTTAATCGCAACTATCCAATTTTTGACAAGTCGTCTTTATCGAAATTCTTTCACTTTGGTAGCGTAATAGATAGCGTAATGAAGACTGCTAAAAATGCAGCCATCACACTTGATGCAGCGTATGAGGTAGATCAACAGGTTGTTGATAAGACAAGGCTTTGTTGTATACTAAAAACTGTTACATACACGACTACTTACACGTACAGCGTGATCGTTAAGTGTCATCGTTTTTTAAAGATTGACGCTGAACATTTCTATTCACTTGTTTCTAATGTATCGTTGGAAACGATGACAAACTTAAAAATCACGCTGTATATTTGCACATTTCTTTTCGGAATTACGCAAAATGATTAACTTTCTAAAAATGAGACTTAACGACTACCAAAATTCTCACATTCCAAAGATGCTTCAAGCTACATAATGATAACAGTAATTTGGTAATCACATCATCACACACTCATATTTTGAAAAGAACACGACGAGGAATGTTGTTGGGTATCGGAAGGAAGAAGGGAACTGTGCAAATAGGAATGGTTTATTGCTCTGGGCACTAACTAAAACTGTCGGAAAAATCCGTGATAGGATGGCTGGATTGTGTTTCTGGGGCAAGGTTGGATAATTTGTAATAAGTTTTTTAAACCTCTTCTGATCAACATTTTAAAGAAATTACTGAAGAAGCAAGATATATTTGCTCTGTATCATCTGTTGTCTTTTTGTGGTTCAAAAATTTTTACTCTGGACATTTACCATTGGAGAAAAAAAATGTAGCATTGACCTAGAGTTAAATTAGGAGCATCTTGGAAGACTAAAAGGATGTTTGCATTTTACGCATAAGTGAGTGAGTAGCTGCTGTTTTTGCCGTGAACGAGAGATTTTTTAGTGCTAATTGGAATATTACTCTGCATAAAATATAAAGTGCTTTACAGTATATTGAATAAGCCTTTTAAAAATATGCTAAATCCGTCCATGACGAATGTCACAGAGCTGTTTGCCAATACAATTTACATTTTAAAAAAATAATTACCATTTAAGTGTGAAAGTGGTTGAGCACACACACATGTAAAATTCCCCTTCGCTTGTTAACCTACTGTAATTAGAGTGAAATGAAATGTATAACCCGATAACTGCCGTATGAACAAGTGATCGCTGTAAAAAATAATAATAAAATATTATGCATCTACATACATATTTTTCAGGTGACTAGTCATTTACTCGAATGTATTTGCAACTGCCAATGTTTCTCGCTAAAATACGCAATCTTCTGGCAACTTTTCAGTTAGTTGGCCAGTTCAAAGTGATAAACACAGCAGTTTAAATACAGCACAATAAATACATATTTACAATCACACAGTAATATACCGCGTAACACAGTCATCTTTTAAGAGGTAATATGATGCATAAATACAAACAACAATTGTACTAATGTTTGAAGAAATTAAGGAAATCTTCGTGGGTGGAATTGGAAGTGGTTTAAATACTATGTTTACTATATAATAGTTTATAGAGGGATGGTACTATACTTATCTCGGTGCGTTGGAGCTGGTGTGTGCACATCCACTCCGGAATCGCCATTCAAGATTTGCATTGCCTCCAGCTTTTTCTCGGACACCATTCCATCTGTATTGGTACAGTTCAATTCATGGTGTTTTTATATGATTTACCATTGGAATTAAAATAGTGATTCTGTATGTGTCTCACCAATAATATTCTCAACTTCTTCCTCACTCCTGCAGTAATGATAATGGTCATCCGCCCCAGGGTCACCGAGTACACCAGATACAACGCGAACAATGCTCGCCTTCATTTGCCAAAGTATGATTTTTTGATCACGTTTCTTGAAAATGTCAACCACCTCCTTGATGCCAACAGCCGCAGTATAATCTGCAAACTGCATTGCCATGTTTTAAGAATTTTTTTCATGGAAAATAACCATTTATGTAAAGGATTTGGAACTTTATTTTAATCTTACCTGAATATGTATACAATTTATAACAACCGGCAACTTGTTTTGACCCCAAACTTGACTCGCTTTGGAAATAACGTAACGAATATAAGTTACAGAAGGGAAGGTTAAGCTTCGGTCCTGAAAACGTTGTGAATACACATTTAGATTCATTTATTCCCAAACTTGGAAGGGAATTTCGTTAATTTTTGTTTTGCCTTGTTATATTTTCTCCCGACTTACCATTTCGACAAGAAGGAATTCCCTTCCTGAGGTGGTCTGTCAATTAATAAGGAAGTTCATTTAGATGCATCCATATTTCCCCCAAGTTTATTTTGGAGACCACGACGTGTCTTCCTTAATACACATTTATTGTCTTAAACTTTTATTTAAATATTGACTTACGATGCCTTTCTTTACTTTCACTCCGGGTCTTGCAGCATAGTAGAGTAAGTACGTTACGCTGATGATGAAGCCTGTCAGCATGCCAAATTCTAGCCCAACAAACAAACTGACAAGAAATGTGAGGGTCCATGGGATAAAGTCCATTCCTAGAATCCAATTAAAAATCTTGAATGAGTTAGCATCGACCCACGCAACATTTAAGGAAATGTGGATCTAGAAGCTCTTGTCGTTTGGGCGTACTTTTACTCTTCCACATTGGTCGGATAATGGAGAGGTCAATGGTGAAGATGACTGAAAGAAGGAAAAGTTGAAGCAAAAAATTAACAATGGAAAAATACCTTACGTGTAGTGTAGATTGATGTTGAATATTATTATTCTTTAGTTAGTTCCATGAATTAAATACCTGCGCACACAATAACAGCTGCCAGACTTGCTTTCGGAATGTAGAAAAAATAGGGAGTGAGGAAGCGCAAAGCAAGAATAACAATTACTCCCGTAATTAGTCCTCCCAGTGGACTTTTCGCTCCAGACAAGGCATTCACCTATTTTTTATATTGTCTTATCAAGCTACAAGAATCTACGATAATATAATATTGTATATTGGTATATCTTTGGCACTCACAGTGGTTCTCGAGAAGCTTCCAGTTATGGGCATAGAGCTGGAGAAAATCCAGTATACAAACAACAAAGTTTATTGTGAGCTAATTGAAAATACAAGCGGGGGATCCTCTGAGAATCTCTCATTATTTAATTAAATTAATGGCTCGTTTCAATATTTATTTTTTGCCTAACCTGAAGAATGCCCCGATAATATTAGAAACTCCGATGGAAAGCATCTCTTGACTTGCATCAATTGTGTTCTCTCCCGCGAATGCTTTGGCTATTGTTATATGTTCCATAATTGCGAGCAGAGGCTGATAAGTTCAAACCGAGATAACAAACACAAAGCAACGCGATATTAGTGTAGAACGAACAAAATGTTAATCGTTGCTCATCATTTACTTACCATCACAATGACGGCACTAGCTTCCTCCTCCAAAATGTTTGTGAAGCTGTGAGTCGCGTTATTAACTGGATCGAGAATTGTGAAGGGTGGAAGGGAAAAATCGGGTAAACCTGGAACAATCCGTCCGACTATTGTAAATGGCTGCTTTTCTCCAATGCTGGCTGCGACTGCTGTGCCAACAATGACTACAATTGCATTTCGTGCGGTGCTGATAAACCAGATGGGTTTGTTCAGAGCTGGAAAACGTCTGATGAGGAAGGAAAAGATCAACTGTAATTTCTGAAATAATTAAAAAATATTATTTTGTAATGGAATAAAAATTGAGTAAAAGTTCATTTTCAAAATTCATTAATTTTCCAGTATTAAAAATCATACCATTAAAACTAACAACGAGACAATGCAAACTGCAGAGAGAATGCTGTCCCACATTTTCACTTCCGTGATGTGGTTAGCAGTACCCCGAAGCGTAGGTAAAAATCCTTCTGCAGCAAATTTTAATCCAAATAGAGCCTTTATTTGAGTTGCACAAATTGTGATAGCCGCTGCACTGGTAAATGCAGAGTTTACCGGAGCACTGATGAAATTAACAATAAATCCTACGGTACATAAAAAATCATTATTGACACCAAGGAAATCAGCATGGGTTAAATCAGTGTGAAACATATGGAAGTAGTGAGACTATATACCTAGTTGAAATATTCCCATCAGTAGAGTCACTATGCCCGTTAGAAAACACAGAATGACCGCATACGCAGGTGGTTTGCCTAATACAAGATTTTATAAATAATAACATTTCACACTTTTAAATTGATTGGTCATTAATAATACTTTTTATATGCTTACCATGGGTGTAGGTGAAAGTGATAATTGCCATAATAGCTATAAGAAGGTATCAAAGCAATGTAAATTAACTCTTTCCTACTAGAGTGTAATTTTCTGAAAGAGTCTACAAAAAAATTAAGAAACCTGTGGGACCAACTGTCACTTCCCGCGTTCCTCCCAAAAGAATGTATACGAAGCATCCAACAAATCCACTGTATAGTCCATACTGCAAGATTTATAACCTTATTTTATAATCCTATACCAACTTAACTGCTTATCTGTTTTTTCCATTGTAGCTTTCAGATTCTTTTTTAAATAATAAAGTAACCTGAGGTGGTAATCCTCCAACTGTTGCGTATGCCAAACCCTGCAATTGTGATAAAACATTGTTTAAACTCAACCTGAACAATTACTCGAACCGTTATAGAAATCTCCCAACTTACATGGCTCATTGGATTTATTGTTATCGTTAGCGTTAATTAATTTTACCTGAGGAAGTATAGTTAATCCAACAGTGAAACCTTTTAAAATTCAAACAACAAAAAAACGTTCAGAGTGCAAACATGGAAAGCCACTTCAGTAAAAAGTGTGATCAGCACTAACCGGCGATAATGTCAGCTACCAGTTTTTCTGTATTATATTCGGGAAGCCATCGTATTATCGGAAACTTCTTGTCAAGCTACGCAATCAGAAGTACCCCATTTAACATTTAAGATTTTCTGGACCCAATGACACGAATTCAGAGAAGAAGTTCCTCACAAAAATTACCGTTTTGCGTCGACACGTCTTTGCCACCCACTTTTTCGTTGAATGCATCACTTCTTGACATTTCGACCTTGGCTCATCATCCCCTCCAGTGGTGAATGTCGCAGTGCCTCCAATTCCTGCAGGATTGTTATCATAATCGAACTGACTCAAACTTAAGCTCGAGCTGGATCTCGCAAGTTCCGCCAAACTTGCAGAACTATGACTATGAAGCAATTCAGTCTTCATTTTAAACCAATCTTATCTTATTGTCTACACTTAATATTTTTGACCACACTTGACCCAATCTGTAAAAAAAGTCCACTAAAACTTGTTACGTAAGTACTCTTCCTTCCTTTTCATAGGATTCAGGCTGCAAATCGAAACAGCCAGACCACACCTAACTCTTTGTGACACGACTGAGGTTGCCAACGATTTGTAATAAAGTAACTTGGAGAGAGAGAGAGTATCGTTTTCTGAAGTTTTTTTTGGGTAATTAGCTATTTCATGAACGGACTCTCACTGCATAATAATAACAATGCCATTGCTTTTCATATGATAATGAGTGACAAGTCTTGCCTTATCCTATCCAACAATTCACCTTGGCTTTGGTAGTAATTATTGGCACATGAATAATGGAACATTTTTCATTGAAAATACACATTTAAGTATCAAGCATCTCATTTATTAATTCTCTTGGTTGGTGTCATCTCCGTTCTATCCTATGCTCCCCTTTTGCTCATCATGACTGACACGTTCGTCAAGTTGAACTTCAAAGAATGGTGTAACTTCTTGGTAACCTTACAACTTGCTAATGGCTTTTGATGATCATCTGTTGCAGATGCGTCTTGACACACGTACAACTTGGTATAATTTTGTGAATTGGTTTTCTTGAAGATGCCGCTGAATTTTTTTGAGTGATAACTGATAAAATTAAATATTGGATTACCTATAGCTGCTTTGAATCTTGATTAATTTCTTTGACGCACAAAAGTGATTTTCATCGAAGACTCGTGAAACCTGACTCACTCAGTTATGTTTTCAGCTCATTTGAAAGCGGTTACATGCAGTTGTCCAAAGTGGTGAACTAATAAGAAACATAAGCGCGAAAATTAAGATTTCCTTAAAACAATCGGATAAAATTTAAAACACCAATTTTGGCAAGGGTGTTATTGATATTTCTTTATTATAGTTAGTGTGCTAATTTTACGGTCTAAGAATAGATCTCCAGTCTGGTAGTCAATTTACTTGAAGGCTATTTGTTTGGCAAGGAGCGGGTGGTAATTTTAATTGAATTAGTGATCCCTGTCGCTTAAAGTAGAGATAAAATCTCCATAAATTTCAATTATATTTTAGCCATTTCAGGAAGAATAACCTTAAGTGTAAATCAGGACCATGTTCTCCAGAAATGCCCTTGTTGTCAGAATTGCCCGTTGTATTCCGAGAGCCAAAAGTAGCATAAAAACGCAATACTACAAAATTCCCCTTGAATTTTAATAGCAATTGATTGCAAAAATTAACAAACTGTTTCGTGACTCCAGCAAATTTCAGTCAATCATGTGCAGTGTGGTTACATAACTCTGCTATAAAAAACTGGCCCCGAAGTTTCTATTTATAGAATCTTTAAGTGTATCAGTTTGCCCCGCCGATTTTAAGAATGGAAGCAGAAGTGTTTACAGAGGAGCTCAAGCCAGTGACAGTTTATTCATTTCTTTCTCAACCTAGTTGAAATTTTTGCTCATCACCGTAAGCATAAAAAGGGCGTCATCCTGAAAATTTCCTGATTATTCAATTTTGTTCCTGGATAACCACTCTCCTCTCCACTTGGTGTTTTTTTAAAGGAACGATTGATGACGTGTGTGGGGATTTTCGTTTGATTTGTGAGATTTAAATTTACTATTTCATTGTGCGATGATGGTCGGGAATTGGATGGGAAGCAAACAAGGAATGAAATTGATAAGAGCTGACTCCGACTCATGTGTGCGTACATTATTCCTATCTGAATCAAAGCTCTTCTTTTTTTATTCTTCCTCCTCCGACTTCCAGTTGAACTTCAATCTTATGAAGTGCATTTCTCTCCACTTTTATATGTGATGTGCATCCGTCTCTCCTGATTTTACACATATATCACCTCCCATAAGTTTTGCAAACGAGGAATACGTGCACGCCTGTGTATGTGCGAGTATATCAATCTAGGTAAAGACAACAGTCCCACAATCCAAGTGGTTGATGATGAAATTCAACTTGACATGACAGGATTTGATTAGGTTTACATTAGCCCATGGCATTAGGTGCCGTTGATGGTGTGATTTCCCACTGGCACGTTGTTACCCAAAAAAACACATATCCACATACTACATCCATATATTATGACTCTCCTCCAAGTGATTTTTTTGGAACAACTCAACACCAAAAAATACCAGGTCCAATTGCTCCAGAAAAAAGTTGCACGGGAGCTATAAAAGAGGAAAACATTTTCCCTATATATTTTTATATATTCACCAAGATATCTTCGTACCCATGTATGACAATCAGGAACGGAACAGACCTAATCCAAACGGACAATAAAAATCAGCAGAGAAAGGAAATAAAAAAGACTGAAAATGCTTTTCCCCTTTTTCCCCCTGATTCTTCCTCTTCATTTTTCTTCTTTCACGTCGATCGACGAGTATTCATGGATTTGTTATAAAAGTGCAGACACACTTCTCTCTATCGTTTTTTATCTTTTTTTGGTTCATTCACGAGTCTGTTTGTTGTATCATCATAGAGTAGAGTTATGCGGATAGAAAAGGGAAGAGGGTCTCTCCCGAAAAATTTCTTCCATAACAAGTACTGTAAATATATGTGTGCGGTTTAACTGGAATTTTTGGACTAACAAGTATACTAAGTAAATCTGATCAGGTCTGATTGGCTAAATGGCAAATTGGATGATTGGATGTCAAACATAGCCACTCTCCATAATTCATATTTTATATATTATTGATATACATATGGATCTGGATCCACAGATGGATATACATTGAGTAAACTTAAGGTATACTAACATCACCTTCTGTTTTTCCGAGCTGTGATGATGAAGATATCGAATATGTGCTTCATATCTGCACAAACATTATTTACAAGTGGCTATATTTTTGCTTTCTGTAAGATTAGTGGTTAAAGTCAGCAAAGATTTAAAAATAATAATAATCATAACACTGAATATTTTGAATTGTATTATAGAGTAATGAAGAAGCGTCTAATTTTTTTGAGTTGGTAGCCCATTCAGGTACTTTAGTAGTATTTGTTTACACAATCAATTATTATTTTTCTGCGGAGGAATTCTCACATCTCCACCGATGGTGATTTTGGTCTTGTCAGTTGGTGGGAAAAACAAGAGGAAACTTTCCATTTCAGATTTTGACTTTGACAGATGACGCACAATCGTACAATGACTACTTTTTTACCTGTCTTCTCCAGATCCCAACTTCTCTCTTCTACCCTTCAAAGGAAATACGACTGTGTGTACCATCTCCAAAAAGCAAAAAAAAAAACTGGACAGATTTCACTGGACACTTTACTTACTGGACATTGCTTCGAGTCCTGTCATTTACATGCATCCATGGCTTTCCTCATTTTCTTCAGGGCACAGCGAACCCTCTCATTGAGCAGGGATAGAATTTTTCATAGCGGAATAAAGTTGGTATAAATCACTATATTTTTGAGTCGCTTAATAACAATGGGATTAATATGCTCAACATATTTATTGAAAGGAAGGTATACAAAAAAATATTTGGGAAGAGCATTATCCCCTTTTCTCTCAATTCAAGCGTTAAGCAAACATAACGGTACACACTTTCGGTTTTATTTGTGATAGAAGTGTTTGTTGTGCGTTTTTTAAAGACTGTTCTTTTTCAGTTGGAGCATAAAGTGAACGATTACTTGTTTGATGTACATACTTTTATACAACAAGAAATATGAATATCTGGACAGTAGTACTTATCTTACTCGAGGCAGGGAGTCCTATTTAACACACGCTTCTGTTTGTCAATTTCAATCTGAAAAGTATACTGGAAAAGTATTTTCATCTCCGCTTGACCATTCCCATTCTTTACTTACACTTCACAACACTTCCAGATTTTTATGGACTTGTAAAATGCTTTTAATGGAAAAAAAATCCTTTAGACCTTTTTCAACAACCTGTCAATTGCAGTCAGAATGCTATGAGTATGAAAGAGAAAATTGTATTTTTATTCAAAGTTGGAATACTAAAGTTACAGTCAAACAAGACATGGTGCTGCGTACTTACTTTAGATGGAAATCTGTTGAATTTATTAACAATATTGTTTTCATTCTCAACTTTTAAAAAGGAGTTCAAAATTAAAGTTGAAGGATTATCACTAATGTATCATAGTTTTTTTCTGAAAACAACTGTGTTCATATCCAAATAGAGGTTGTCTATTCAAATCCAACTTGTTCTGACAAGAAAGGAAGCACCTCTCCAAACTCAACTGGTTGGTGACCACTGTGAACGTGTCAAATTAATAAGGTAACAAATCAGATTATCTGTAAACCTCAGCTAATGAAGACGTCATCGTCCCAAGTCATGTGTGGAGAGAAGCCAACAAGAAGAAGGAACGTATTTCTTTAATGGACTGTCTTTGTTCAATCAGTTGGTCCAAAAAAAACCTTTTCAACTCATTTTTTTACACAAAGCAGAATGCAGAACCATTACTTGAGTAACCAGAATTAGGAAATAAGACATTCAGGGAGAGTGGAAGTTGGGCAACTTTGTACAAACACACACACAAGCACAAACAGTGTTTTATTGTTAGTTGAATTATTTGTATTATTATTACCCCGCATATAAAGCTAATGGAAGGCGAAGACGATGACGAAGGCAATATTATAAAAAAAAGAAAAGACTCGTTTGCTGTACTCTCTCCAAGGACGACAGTGTGTAGAAGCTGTTATCGTGCACCACTGGTGAAGAAGATGGTGCTGGTAATAGGGTGATTCAATACGATTCTTGTTACCGAAGAAGAAGAGATGTGCATGTGAATGGTATATAGCTCGGAGGATAAATGATACCGAAGAAGAATGTGGCAGCTCGTTAGTGTAATTGGTCAATATTTAGGTATGATTAGTGGAGACCTCCGAACTTTGCGACAGGGGCTGACTAGCTTGTGTCTACTATGCCGATACACTCGGAGACTTGAAATAATATTACGCTTTCTCATCATCAATATCACCATTTCGTCTTCCTTATTAAGTTGTTCTCTTCAAGTATTAGTTCAAGCTCAGAATGGCTGTTGAATTGTATACAGTTCTTCAATATTATTAAATTGAGTTTAGGAGAATTACCTAAAGGGAAGTTCATCCTAACATTTAATTCGAATTGGCATTACGTCTCATTAAAAAGACTCGAGTGTGTATGTGTGGGTTGCAGCAACACTGAAGTATTAATAATAAGGCAGAGGTTTCAGAGTCATTTATGCTATTTGTTTTGGAAGCCACATTCAGATTTACTGTCAGTTTTATTTAACGAGGATGCATGGCACATCCACATACAATAGGAGTTCAGTAGTGATGCACTTTACCAGAAGAAAATATGGCATGCAAAAGAATCAAGCCAAATATAAAAAGTAGTACCTATGCTTAAGTGGAATTATATTAATTACCTCATTGTGACTATTAGGATTCGCAAGATCTTCTAAAAGAGGATTAATTATATTGCGACCAGTTATCTTTGCAAATTCGAACACCTTAACCGAAAATTTGAATGACCACAACGACCAAAGAGAAGATCTCCCTGAATGCGACTTACACTGTATAGCAGATCTCAGACCTGCGATGTCTAATGAAAAAGATGATTATTTCACAGATTCAAACATAAGGCTGGCTACTGAAGTCATGTCGGTCTCGTCCCTTACATGAATTGCAGGTCAAATTATTCGATTTTCCACTGTTTCTAACTTCAATTTAAAAACAAGAGTTTTCTGGAGGTGAACAATGAGTGCCCGGTGCAGTGCAAAAAAAATAATTCGAAATATCTACATCATGGGCTCCTCCTGGTGTTTTCAGAGCAGTCCAGTTTTCGATGCGTACCTAATCTTGTTGAAACTTGCCTTGTCATGACATGCAGCAATTCCGTATATATCAGTCTGCCCAACCACTAAAAACCAGCTAAATTAATTAAAATGACTCGGCAGAAACATGGACGAATCTCGACACGATATTTGGATTACATTGTCATTTTTTTGTTCCCTCAAATTACATTATTGTTAGTTCAACAATTGCCAATTTGCTAGTCTTAAATGACACCTGCCGTCTCATCACCAGTACAGAAGTGCTCACCAACTCTTCTCCGATGTTATAACATTAGCGCTGTGGGATTCACAGGCAATTACGGAAAAAATAGATTCGGCAAACAAGATACCGGAACAACAACTGAGTACCAGAGATGCTTTACAGGAATCATGAGAGTAAATCTTATGATAAAACATAGTTTTAAAGTTTATTTTACCATACAGCTATAATAAAGAACATTGCTTATCAAGATTATATTTTTCCATGTTGGGATTTGCCACGACCTGACTGAAGCTTTGTATTTAATACTCTAATTCGGGAGAATTGTTGGTGAAGAGTCACTTAGGTTCAGTAATTTTAAGTTCCCATTATAAAATTATTTTTAATTTGACACTGACACAAGTAATATCAACTAATATTCTGTGCCTACAAGTGCTTCATTTTAATTACGTGTAATTTAAGCTTTTGACGAAAGACCGAAATATTTTAATGACTTGAGCAAATATGATGCCTGGCTGCTAATAATGCTAAACACTAATTAGTAGTGAGTGTCAGGTAATTATGAAACAACTCCACCACCGGTGAATTCCTTTTTTTGCCTTGCAGCGAGAAGAGTACATAAAAAAGATGACGTGAAGAGTATATACTTAACAATTAAAACACCTCCACTTGATTTATACTACCTGTGCTACAGTTTTTACTAGGATGATGCTTCACATTCGACTCAACTACTTATGTACATACCATTGTACACTGCTTCATTAATAAAACATTGGAGCGCAAGCAAGTAAATAACATGCGTTGGTAAATTAGGTGGCATTAGGAATATATATATAACACATCTTCCTAGAGGACATCAATTTTGTGAAAATGGGTACTAATTCATGTTGCAGACATTTTTCTCAATATGAGTTACCAACATTACTGACACATGCTTCCATAAGGAGTTCATATTGCTAAAAAATCTGATGACTTTCCACTTTGAAATTAACCAAAAATCTAAAATTTTATGGTGCTCAGTTGTGTTAGCTCATTTCTGTTAGGTTTCGGTGCCACATAGTTTATTTGATAAGGTCGAAGTCCGATATAAGAATGTTAGGTGCGAAGTCAGTGGAATTTTGCCAATACATCTCTCAGCAAGTTCAGAGTCTGAACTTCAGACCCATAGTATCGATAAGCTTGCAAAAATTATTCATACCAGGAGTTTCCACGTTTTCATACTAACTTAAAAATTGTATAATGATTCTAAAAAGCCTGTATTTAAATATTTTTTTCATCATCCAATATGTACGCGTTCTTTTACACTAAAAACGTAGATCTTCTACCGTCAAATTACATTCTGCCACAGGCCAGGATGGCGGGCTCTCCTTTTGTAATGCAGCGTGGCTCTCCAGGAACAACTCATTAGTATCTCATTAATTAAGCAATTCATTTCTTAAAATTCTACTCTCCTGTTTTCCCTTCTACCCACTCTATCCTATCTCCTCCTCGTTCAAGATTTTCCTCTTCAGCTCTCCAAGGCATTGCATTAATTTCTTCTAGATTCACTTACCGGATCTCCTTTAATTTTCACCAGGGTATACACAGGATTTACTACTTTACCTCGCACTATCCTTGCCTCGTGTCATGAAAAGACGCCGTGTCATACATTCTTGCCTTCTGGATTGTACATAACTAACACAGGTTTACATGATCACCACAAATATAACGGCGTAAGATAGAACTCTAATTCCTGCTGGTAGTGATGTAAACTGTAGCGGATGTGTGGAGTGATGTAAACTGTAGCGGATGTGTGGATGAGTGGAGCAGAGGAAAAAGGAGGAAGTTGTCTCACTGGTAATAAGAAAGCGGAAGAGGAATTGGAAGGCACTGAATATTAATTTGCTGTTTGCCCTATCATCTTCCACACAACAACATGCAATAGCTATGAATCATTCATTTTTTTACAAATTAATTTTTTCCCTAATTTGGAAGATGCACAATTAAAATTGACAGCAATGAAGACGAAGATAGTAGCTAGATATAGAGCCCAGGAAATTATTGTAGATTTTTGTTGAAATATATTTTTCTATTGTACTTTTTTTAAACCAGCCTGTTTGCAACCTAAAGCTGAACAAGCGCACAACATGTATTGGCTCTTTTTATTGCTTTATTAAGGAAAATGGAGGAATTCATTGTTACAATCTGGAGAATATGTGTCTCTGTATGCACACAATAAGAAGGAGCAGCAACCAAGGAGTAAGGTATATGATTATGCACACAGGAAAGGATTTCTAACGAGCTTCTTTTCCTTCTACATAACTAAGGAGAGTGACAACAAGTCATACGCATTAGCTTCTTCAGAGTAGTATTTTTTTGTAGAGTTCCCTTTTTTCTTCGTACACTGATGATGTGATGAGGGAATACAGAAAGAAGCGATCGTCCTCGTTCTATCATTCCCATTACCATCAACCTCGTCATCAACATAATGATGTGACCCATCTGGGGCCAATTACTTAGTCATTTTTCAACTGCTTGCTTACACACAAAGTTCCATGCTTCCAAGAGGCCTTGTTTAAATTCAAATGATTATGTACATCAACCCTCACTCACCAAAACGTATGGCATATGTCTCACACACACACTAACTTCATATTCCTATATGTAGGAGTTTCTTTCCAGTCAGACCGTATAAAATTCTTCTTTTCCTTTAGACAAAGACACAACTTGTCAAAAGTCTCATTTCCATTAAAAGCCTGGTGCACACACGCAGCTCTCCTTCTCTCAATGGAAAACCACGAAAAGGGGTTACATTATGCAATCCTTTCTGGGTAGGAAAGAGACAGACCTTGCCCATTTTCAATTTTACTCTATCATTTCTCATTTTCCTTCTCCTTCCAAATATTTTTCTCTAAAAGTACAAAATGTGTATATATATTAAAATATTTCGGCAAGGATATAAAACTCACCAGTTTTTCCTGTGGAATTATATGCACTTATGTATGTACATGTAGTATTTCATATTTCCGAGCATTTCTGTTTTTTTTTCTTGAAATTTTTACAATTTGAATAACGACACTGGAGACGAGACAAACACACAATTTAAATGTGATGATGAGCTCTTTTTACTATGCATCTCCCTGCAACGGAATGCGGTGTAAAGGGAGCCAGACAATTAAAAAGAATGGAGAGAGAAATGTGCACACAAATTTATCAACCGTTTGTCTCCTCGAGAGTAGTAATAAATGAAAGGACATTTCTACATGGTTGTAAATTGCTGTTGTGAACAAGAGCAAAAAAGGAGCTAAATTAAAATGAGGGGAAACGTGAGAAATGGCTGAAATAATAGCATAATTATTTCCAGCTTTCACAACAGGAAGGATAGAGTGAAAACCCCTTATATAAAGAGTTTGTCATTCTGGTGCTTTATATCAAGTATGGTAATAATAGCAGAAAAAGGCTTTATTATTACGTTTACAAAAAATATGTATAGAGCACGGCCCACACATCTCCCAAAAACTGAAAGTTACACTGTTCCCAATTACGCATTATATTAGTGAGAAAGATGAAGTGCAATTTGCGTGGTCTCCGGTTTGGCTTACCACTTGCCACCATGTCAAATTGCTGGAGCAGTCGGGAGACGGATGTATCCAAGTTTTTTTGGGAAATGGTGGTGGTGGTGCTGCTGCTGTTGCAAGCCATTATTACTTCCAGTCAGCGTAAAAAAACATCCAACAAAAGGCCGGAGCAAAGTGAAGCTCACTCATTTTCCTTATTTAATTAATGATGAATGATAAATGATGATGAGACGGTTACAGAGGACGTCCTTGCCTTACTTTTAGTTAGTCGGACGATTACGGTGACAAGACTAATACCTCTGCTGACTTCCTCTGGGTTCTTGTGGAAGTATTCTTTTGTGGAGCTGGTGTGTCTATATAACTATGCTCTTCCCTATATTTTTCGTTCACATCTGAACCGGGGAAATTAAATGTATTATTTTTTGCAGGAGGAAAAATATAATAATTATGGAGCTCTAACATATTTCTGTAGTCACCGCAGAATTCCCATTTGAGAACATTAAGAGTGAGAATGAAAGAAAATAATTATAATTTTGATCAGACGTAATAATAATCAATCGTCCTTTGAAAGGATCTTGGGCAGGAGTCGTGTGGAGCTGTGTGCTCCTCAATGTAGAAAGAAAACTGGAAATCTTTTTATTTTACCTATTTTACATTCTGTGTAAAATGTGCTCAAATTGGAACGTGATAAATAGAGTAAAGTCAACTTGTGTCTCTGGACATTTAAGCTTTTTCCTTTCTTTCCAGAAGGAATTCCATAATTATAAAGGAAGGAACGGGAGAGAAGAAAATTATGATTTAGTTTTCCTTTTGGTCCACTCGGTTTAAACAAGAAAGAGCCAGGGCTGTGTGGAGACAAAAGATTTGGAGCACGAAACTATTTAAATGAGGGTCATAATATGTGTAGATTCTCATTTGCGGGAAGAATAAGAAAAAGGAAAGCAATTAAAAAATTAATTGAACTTGTCCATTTCTTCAAAGTTTCGAGTAGTGAAATGAAGGCAATTCACTCTAGTGGAATGTGTTAGCATAGAAGAACCATAATTCATTTTTGGAGATGCTTGTTATTATTATTATTATTACTATTGCCATTACTATTATATCTAATTGTATGTAAGCTGTTCTATTAACATTAACAACACAAAATATGTCTTTGAGACTTGTTTTGAATGAAAGGAGTAGGGCTTAAGGCAAAATGTTCATTCTGAAGCCAAGCACCCAGCTAATGAGCTTCTTTTCCGAGTCCAAGCTTTCCCAGTTACACAACACAAAATTGGGTGGCTGGGGTCGGTCGAGAAAAGGGATTTTGTTCTTTTCGAGCTCTCTCTCGAATAGCACGTAACGCTCCTTCTTTGTTAACTTTCGAGAAGTCCTTCCTAGTCCTCTT
>JAHZNF010001081.1:0-19551 GCA_027744215.1 Troglopedetes dispersus
CTCTCATTCTTTCTTTTATGCAAAATAGTCACAGCACAAAAATCATATAATGTCTATTTTCCTTGCAGTTGATTATGATGACGGTACGCTGATTCATTTTCACTAGCGACTATTAAGTTTTCTTCACAAAATTCTACCCCCTTGTTTCGTTATCCTGTAGCCTCCTCATTTTAACAGCTCCTTGGTCCACATGTCTTCTCATAAGTCAAATCAACTCAGGATGAGCGAAAAGGAAGATGTTAACAACGCACAACAAACGCAATGCATAAATGCAGGTAATTAAATTGGAGACGTTTGGCCAATGAAAGGTAGGAAAACCAAAAAGTATATGTATTTATGCATATTTTTCACATCCTGCATTATGTAACTTTTTCGTTCCACCCTCATGCATAATATTAAATGCGTACGAAATCTCTACAAAAATTATTTGTGTACAGGAATTTATATGATCTTTTTCGACTTGTGTAATCCTTTCTCAACACCATCATCTTTGGTGTTTTGGCCTGGCAGAGTTGAGAAACACAAGTAAGAAAAAGGGTAATACTTCTTTTAAAATTATTAGCAATGAATCCATCATATCTAGTAAGTGAAGTTATTCAATATTACAATCATTCTGAAATAGCTATTTTCGAACCATTGCTTTAACCATGTCATTTCATCAGTCAGCGATTTTTTACCCTACTCCATCTCCTTTGAGCGTAACGCTGAAGATATAAAGAAGAAGGGAAAATAAAGGAAAGGAAACCAAACTATGCACAACGTTAATCACGAACAAAAAAATCTCGAAAAGGGAAGACTATAAAGTCCTTTTCTTCTTAAGTAACTTAACAGTCATAAATAAGCTCGTAAAAATGAATCAGCGTACCGTCATCATAATCAACTGCAAGGAAAATAGACATTATATGATTTTTGTGCTGTGACTATTTTGCATAAAAGAAAGAATGAGAGAATGACGATGCAAGAAAAAGAAAGGCAATTTAGGTACATGCATGTCATGCCAAACCTGTGTATCCATTAATAACATAATGATGTATAAATGCCCTCTTAATATCCAAAATTAGGAACTTGCTCAACTAAATAAAAAATCAATGATCTCGTCATTCATTTCACTAACCAAGTGTGAGTTAGGGAGAGATGAAAAGTGCTGAATGTATTACCGAAGTATGTTGTGCGTTGCAAATAAATTTCGAGAAAAACAAAATCCCTTTCCCTTTAATAGTTAGTTCTGGTTGTGCTGGTTGAGTTCATGCAACACCGATCCGAAAGATTCCTAGCACTGCCACAACATAACGTAAAACAGGTTAACTTAAAACTGGCCACAGTAAAAGAGTGAGAAAAGAGAGAGAGAACCATCCTATCCACCATAAATTAAGGTGACCGAGTATAACCGCACTCAAATGTCATAAAAATCCTACCTTACTTTTTTCCCTCCGATTCGTTTTTTTTTTCAATTCGTGAAAATGATAAGCTGCATTATATCTATGACACATGCTTCTAGAGTTGTACCCTTGACTTTACAAGAATAATCAAAATGATAAAAGGCTGCCAAGCCTGGTTTTTTTGTATCACTACTTCCTCCATCTAAACAGTTACAAACAGCAACACCTTGCTTATAGCTTTACAAACTTACGCACCAATTTCATATGCATAAAACCCAGTACCAGTCTTCTGTAAACCAGGTAAACCAACAAGACGCTTGAGAGAAGAGGAATATCAAACTCTCAACCCCTTTCTTTTGTGATTGTGCACACAAGTAGAGGAGAGCTTATGTACGACATTGTTATAAGTGATAAGCAAGTGCAACCAGATTTCTGTCGTATCATCTTCATCCTCTCACAGTTATCCATGCATTGGATCATCATCATCATCATCATCACCCACCACCAGCAGCATCATCATCATATCACTTTGAACAGAGCAGGAGTTGCTCACTGCTACCGATGTTCCAATGATCGTATAGTGCAGACCTTCCCTTGGGAGAATGATGATATGATGATGATTAAGCGTATTCATTCGTTTCACTGCACTGACTGCGTAAAACGTAAAATCAGGATACAACAACAATGAACAAGCAATGAGGATATTCATGGTTTTCTAAGATGTGATATGCCATGCACTTTTCCCTTTTGCGGTTCATTCCTAGAAAACGACGGCGGTCCTGATGTTGTTGTTGTCCTGGTGGTTTGAATTAAGCTCCCTATAAACAACTCACACACAAGAACAACGCAGCAGAAACGCACACAAACCTTTAACCGATAGGAGCAGACAAGTCTTGTGTTGCTACTAATGTACCATGCCCTCAAGTAATCAGTTAAATAAGTAAAGTGCATTCGACTCCTTCCCACCTTTTTCAAAAACCATGAACAATGGATTTTTTAAGGATACAAACTCAAGAAATACGTCGCAGATTAATAAAGAGTAAAGTGTAAACGCGTATCATGACAAACAATATATTATATGTGCTCAGGAAAAAGAATCATTATAAAAAATATACATATCAACTTTTTTTTACTCCTTTTCGCTATCGAAAACCTGCTTAGCAAGCACTACCACTGCTGGTACAGGAGCCGCGTAAAGAAAAAAAACACAGAACCACGGTTTTATTTTTATGCGCATACCTAAATGTAAAGCACACATCCGCTCGTTAAATAATAGTAACGAGAACTCGTCCAACAGATTTTTATGCTTTAAAATCTCAGTTTCTGATTTTACCTCGGCAATGTAAATATTCCCAATCCACCTGTGTGTCAAACCTACTATACGACTACCGACAGATTATAAATTCTGTGTAATCATCTTCGATCTAACATTTCTTTTTTCTCGGTGCTGATGATATTTTATTGCGAATATTGCGTGCTAATCAGCTATCTTTTTTTATTACAAATGGAAGTCGAGTGCTTCGCAGTAAACGAAACTTACGCAAAACAGCTAACTATATTTGTTCCTCAGCATGTTTTCAATTTTCTCCTTTAACAGCAGATTTTTTCTCAGCGGACCAACCCCCTCATTATTATTACTTTTACTGGTACATACATTATCCTCGCATAATTTGCGACCAGTGTGGCTGATATCAGGAGTAAAAATCTGAAACGTAATCTCGTTTTTCACGAAAGACAGCCACGAGAGGGAAGAGAGATTATGGATTTTTCTACTTGGCTGCCTGTGAAATTGCGTGAATATTTGAGTTTCGTTTAATGTTTTATTTACCAAACCAAGTTCGTGCGACGACTGCTTCGTCCAAGCTATCTTGATGATGATTTACATGATGATCGTAACGATGATTTGATGAGGAGTGGGCTGTACACACTGTGATTATAAGTTCTGCACACTGGAAGTGACATAAAAGGAGAAGATAGATTCTAGTGAATTGTTGTGTACTTTGTTTGCTCTGTTATAAAATTTCTTCGTATTTGGTTGCGTTTTGGTGACCGTAGTAATGAAGAAACCATACTTGAAAATCAAGGAACGCAGTAATGAATCAAGGTTTTTGGCATTATCACGAGACAGAATAATGTCTTTATTGAAGTATTCTCTCACTTTAATCCTTTCTTTCGTAATATTGTACGTAAGTAAGTGCGTGTTTTCAAATTGTTGAGACATAAGTGTTCAAGAACCATAACGCCTCACTCGCTTCAGACATTAGCAATTACATGTGTTTTCCTTTTATCATTGTACAAACACGAAACTGTGTGCAGCGAATAAAGTCAGGAAGCGGTGAAATCGAGGGTTTTCAGCGATTTTCAAAAATCATGATAAGAAAGGAATATATCTGTAATATAAACTTTCATCCCAACCCGCAAGGTAGCCAATGTCAAACGCAATTAGGCCAAATCTTGGAGGAGTTGCAGTAAAGGATTGACCGATAAAGCAATCGTCTAGTATAGGTTTTTATTGACAACTCTTATTGATATTATAAAATTTCTTTATTTCCTTGCACGTGGAAATACTTAGACCATTGACGGAAGGAGCACTGACTCTTTATATCAATCAATTCTTTGTACAACAGTTACTACAATTTTAGATACCATCTATACATCAGGGAATTAAAAGATGTCATTGGACATCACAATCACTCGTCAATAATTGCTTCGAAAGAGTAATGTACATTCGTCAAATAGGAATTACATGTGTGCCTGCGATCTTTACTGCACTCTGTCTGCACAAATTTCCTGTTCCCAGGAAGGGTACAAATTAAACAATATAACGTTTATTCGATGTAAGCTACTATGATAAACAAATTAGACTTTCAATGCAAAACCCATGTTATCAATGCAATAAAGGGTAATCAATACGGAACTAATGATGAATGAAATGCCAACACGACAACGACACTGATGGCTAGAACTGATCACAATAAAGGAAATAAGCTATGCGGCTCTTAAGGAATGTGTGTTATGTCGTCCCCCTTAATCATTAACGATGTCATAATCTGGTTGATGAATGTGGGAAGGAAATTAGATTAGAAAAAATCCTAAGCAAATAAAAATTATATTACTATTATGCTCTTCAGAGAGTGGTAATGGGCGGCACCTATCTCCCTCTTGTATCCATTTCATTGTGCTAAGCTCGTACTATCGTGATCACTGTTGCCTCTTAGTTTTCCAAGGTTTTCTCACCATTACACCACAACGCTCGAAGAATGTATGTATATAGAGCAGGGATAATATTGTGACTTGTGAGAGGTTGAGAGGGGGAGACCTCCATCATCGCATCGATCGACATTGTTGGCTAGTCTAGACTTAGATTTCTTTCAAAATTTGCTGAAAGAAGTTGTAAATACTTTATATTTTGTTTCCTTTAGGAAAATACCTTTTCATTTTAATACCACGTTATTTAATAGGTATGTGTCCATAACTCTGATGATGAAATAGTACCTAATACATTATGTATGTGCCTTTGTTAAATCAACTGAAAAATCAAGTTTTACAACAATTTTTATTAAGCTGATGCAGTATTAAGTATACAGTTTGTAAGTAATACTCCGTCCTGCCTAAAAAGAAATAAAAATACCTAGTGGATTTGACTGGCAAGGGATATTTCTCGACGAGACTTGACGCGAAGACGAGCAAATCCTTTCTATTTTTCTTATCTGCGCATGGTATCATTCTTACTAAAAATAAAGTTTCCCATAGTTTACCACACTATAAAGTCATGCTAGCCATATAACTAAAAACTTTCCCTGTAGACGAAAATCTGTCATTCTTTTAGTCCTTATCTTACTTCATATCTGCTTACAGTATACCACAAACGAAGACAGATCTGCAGTGTGGGTCTCTTTTAGGGGTTTACTTTTCTGTAATTTTTTCTGGTATTTCTTGTAAAAAAAGTGACTTCCACTTTTGTTACTAACTAACTAGCCAGCTCCCCTTCTTTTGTTGGCTCTGATGGTTTTTGTTTCTTCTTTGCTCAACAAAATCTTGGTAATCTTGATTTTCTGCATTAGTAGCAACCAGTAGCGTATACATGGCATAACGAGAGGGCATATGCTTTTCTTCGTTCCTTACTAGCTATCCCCGTACTGTCATTCACTTGCTCAATGACGATCGGACGATAACTCAAAACATTTTGCCAACAACAGAGAGCGACTGAGTAAACATGACCAACTTTTTGAGAAGCCGCTGCTGCTGGAATAATGAAACAAGTTTTGCTATATAGGTAAACGCTTCTCATGTATAAAATTAGCACAAAACGTGAGCACACCAGTGCCTTTCACGAAAAAGTAAGATAGTAAAGACAAAGGAAAATGACAAAACATGGAACATATACCAAAGAAAAAATTCCGGTTTATTACTGACAACTTCCTTGCTCCTACAATTTTATGAGAGTCAGTAGTGTGCATTCATTTTGCAAAAAAAAATTCTGCACCTACGTTTTCTAAAATACATAGGAGCTTCCTCACCGTGCCGCGATGAAGCCAGTAGAGAGCATTTTTTGCATAGGTAACTCTGATGATGACCATTTGAACACAATTGACTGCTGACGACGCTAACCAGGATAGTTAGCTGACTTTCTTACTTCTTATTTTTCGAGTAATACTAATACATTTTTAAGGGATCAGATTAAAAAAAGAAAGGAAAGGATTACTGGAGGAAAAAAGCTTTCACCGTTTTTTTCTGGAACAAAGCGAAACGAAATGGATTGGTTCGGATCAAAGACAAAACCAGGTCAAGCCATTGCATTATTGCTGGTGCTGCTGGAAGATGAAAATGGGAAAAGAAAATCTGCTTCGTTCACTCCTTTTTAAAAACCTTACATTCCATCAACTTTTTTCTTGTTCAGATGATTATATAAACATTTTCTCTCGTATTTCTTCCAGGAAAAAACTTTCTCGTAAGCAATCGTATGTTGATGATGTTCCGCCATCACTCACGTAAAAGAAAATAGAAGCGAATGCTTCTCCCTGCCCCACTATGGGAAGCTTAAAAAAGTCAAATTTGAACACAAAGTAACGTGAAGTTGGTACCTACACATGTGTGCTCAAGCAGTCCAAATAAAAAGCGAAATGCAGCCATTCTTTCTTGAGGAAAGTGCTCCTGTTGAAGTCGCGGTGGGATGAGTTATATCCACGGTATTTTTTTGCGTCTTCATCATCTAACCTCCATCAAGAAAGAATGAAAGAAAGAGGAACAAGTTAAACTATTTTGAGAGTTGAGCTAAGGCAAGAAAATAAGTTGAACAAAAAAAATCTTCATCTGGCTGCTGCTGATGCCACTGAGGTTGACTAAGGAAAAGTCTAGTTTAGGAGGAAATGTATAGCTAACTTATTTTCTGGTTCCAGCTACTCACCTACTGTTCCATTACTCTTTCAAACATCAGACAAAGTACGGCTGGACCAGGAGCAATGTTCACATTTTATATGGAACAAACACAGTTGTAGTAATGTATAAAGATATCGATCATTCCGTTTATGATACGCCCTACATTCCATCAGGATAACTGCATACTACACACAATCACTCCGTTTGAACACATCGTACAACAACTGAAGGGAAAAAGTTGTGGAGAAAAAAAGTGATGACGATGGTAAGGTAAGGAAGGTAGTGGCGTACATTGTCTCTGCATGCACCACACCAGAAAAAGGAAGGAGATGAGGTGAACGCTCAAACTCATCTTACTCCACTCAACTTTTTTTTACGATTTTTATAAATATACTCGAGAGGAATAATAATAGGGAAGGAAAGAGAGAGCGAGAGAGCAAGAGTTGAACTAATAACCTTATAACTATATAATAAGAAGAAATGAAAAAGCAGGTTCGACAGTAGTAGGTGAAGTGAATAAGGAAGAACGAACGAGCAATGAAATGAGATCCGACGAACGAACCGAAAAGAATCTACTTTACTACTCTTATCCAGCCGGGATCACAATCTTCGTGAAAGAGTACAAGTGCTGCAGATTTTTTTTAGAAGGAAGCAGAGAACAAGCAAATGAGGCAAAGCAAAAAGTAACACATTTCTTATTCATGCCTTTCGTGAGATGGAATGCAAGCGGTAAGCATGTACGCAATGCAAAAATGTTGTTCCAAGTAGGTATGCATAGCAAAAAAAAACTCGGAGAGAAAGAAAATGAGCTAATCGTCACTAACCTGATAAAGAGCATGTCGCAATCACAAGGAGGATCCGACCCATAAAATTCACCCGTTGTGATGCATCCATCCACAAACACCACCGAAAATGGTGGTGTCGAAGATGTTGTTTCGGCGGACTGTTTCTTATACTTCTGCCGTTACTGACATCCATTTTGAAAAGATGATATAAAAGGGTGAGAGATCCTTTTTATTGATTTTAAACAGCCTCCCACACTCACACTCGTATAAACTTTATTTCGTAAATAAATAAATTCGGGTTTTACGAGGATGAAGACAAAAACCAAGAAATCATAAAAACGAGAGCCACACAATCACTGGTGGTGAGTAAACCTTGTTTCAATTTGGTGAGTTCTTCGTCGAATCAACTCTTCTGCTGCACTTTTTTCGACGGCGATAACCACCACACATTTTCTCCTGTTCAAATGAAAATCGATTTGTTTTGAATTTGTTAGAGTGAATTTGTTTACGACCCGTTTTGCAGACAGGACGACTCCCAGAAAGGAAAGGGAACCTAAAAGACACAAAATTATAAACACTTGTCACTTATCATCATTAGTCAGTCACTCTTCCGTCCATCCTTTCGCTAGTTTCTTTCGTCCATAAGGAGATTCACTGTTACAGTATTTTTTCATCATCAACATTTTCATCATGACCACCACCACCTCATTAACATGAGCTCCATGCACAAATATGGTAGGATGTGGAGGACAGAGAAACCCGTTGTGCATATAAAAACTAAGGTTCTGTTCACCCAGTGAATCAATTTACACTGATTACCAGTATTCTTTTCTTTTGACTTTGTTCATTGATATAAGTTACCATACCGTTTGTCTACTGCACGGAGCCAAAGTTCTAAGGTTTCGCGTGGAAGGAAAAAAACTGTGCTATTTTGTTTTAAATAAATTGATGATGATGACTTTTTCACTATTTTCCCTTCCCAAATTGTTTCGCTAGAATAATGTGTGTAGTGTTTTTGCTACTAGGTACAAATGTTGGTACTTCAACTTCTACCAAGAATTGATTTATCAATCAACTCACACAGTAACATAAGAAAACAACTTTTTTTTAGAGTCAGAGAGAGAAACATCATCATCATCGCTCCACTATGAAGTGTGTTTTGTGGGCGTTTGCACTCTAACAGCGATGATAAAATGACACGACATTACAATATAAACAATATAATACTCCTTCACGCGATAAAACCATTTAAACACACTATTCTACTACTGTTTCACCTTTTTATACTTTTTCTGTTATAAAGCCACTGCCACAGGTTCAAGTGCGGATTACAACAACTTAATAATAATAATAAGGAAGAAAAAAACGTGGGCATGTACATACACACACTTACATGCGACTAAGACAGACATGAATTCTTTCGCTTATTTTTTGTTCTTTTTTGCAGAACCGAAAAAAATCAGGACATGACGAAATGACATGACATGACGAGTCGAGTTGTTGTTGGTTGTGTGGTGCAATATGGTAAAATGACTGTTTTTTTGCAGGAGCTGAACAAAACAGAACAACTAACAAAGTTCACAAAAAAAGTTGTGCTTTTTTTCTTCAGGTTTCCTCCTTAAAATCCCTCACTCATAAGTCAAGAAAAAAAAGGAGGGAAGAAGAACAGTATTTGCTGCACTATTTGTAATAAGCTGAAACTACGAAGTTGTCTGTGAAGTTTCTTCTTCGAAAACTCTTATTCTCTTCTTTTTGCAGCATGGGGTCTATAGGTCAGTTAATAATCATAAATATTTAAACACAACACACATCTCAATTAGGAGCAGTACGAGTTTTTACGTTTGTCTTCGTTAGTTTTCAATTCATACATTCTTTTGCAAAAGAGCACTAAAAGGTTTTGAGTTTAGTGATTTTAAGCACGACGAAGGTATTTTGCGCGAAAAAATGTGTTTGTTACACAATAACAATAATAATAACAATGAAGCGAAGAGAGAGAGAGATTATCAGCAATAACAACAAACGTGTGGAGAGAAAATTTTTTGGGGGAGAACACAACGGGGAAGAGAAAACAAATGAGCTGACAAACACTTTTTTGACTTTGAAATTATTAATGATTTTTTAGCCCTTACAGCTCTTTTAACAGGAGAATCCACTTTTTGCACAAAAATGTCAAGAGTGTAGAGGAAAAGGAGGATGATTATGTTGATGATGATGAGGATGATAATAATTCTTCACATCACTTGCTGCACAGTACTGCGAGTAGAACGTAAAGTCATTTAATAAATATTTGATTTATTATTGATGAGCTGTTGAAAATCCTAGTTTTACATGGTCAACTTCACTCGTTTCCTTCTTGCTTGACGGCTACTGTGATGAATTGAACTGTAGATTTACGGTAGAAAGCTTTTGTAATGCCCACTAGCATTCAATCCTGTGACCACGTTTTTGCAGAAGAGATTAACCCGTTTGCCAATAAAAAATGATGACGATGACGGCAGTATTTGACACTGTTTAATTACGCTTTGTGCAGCTTTGGCTTTCTAGTGAAATTGAAATCTGGTTACTTTGAGTCCGAGTTACTGCCGGCGAATGAATTGTATATCGAGTAAATGTTTTTTTTTAAAAAACGCCCACAACGTCCAAAATCGATAGCTCAAGTTCTAGTGAGATGAATCAAGCATTCCATATAAAATGTAGCAGGTTCAAAATAAATAGAGAAATTGGAGATCGGGCTGCAGCTCTTGTTTCAGTGTAAACCCAAGATTTCCAAGATACACCAGTAACCTAAAATTACATTCCAAATTTAGAAATCCCCAGCAAAGCCTTTACAAATGTTGAAGCGACTCGAGTATAAATTATAGACCACATTTGGCAGCATAATTATTACTTACCGGTAGCCAAAATACTTCTGTGTAGTGGCAATCCTTTATGAAAATCTCTTCTGGTAGATTTTTCTTCTTTTTTCAAACGGTGAGAAGTCACACACGCACAAATCTAAACCCCAAAGGAGAAATAATCGACAGGTTGTTAATGTTTTTCTAAATATTCTTGGAATTTCTAGAGTAATATAACTTCTTTCTACGGATGACGGAAAATGCATTCTAGCATATAGTAAACTAACTTTTTAATTTGAAACTTCTCTCCAAAATCGTCGAATATCATTTTGAATTTTGTTTTCATGCAGGAAATTTGTATAATTTGTTTCTTTACCTTTGGGTGAGATTATGCTAAAAGATTTTTATTGCTTGAGCAGATGAAAACTGGCGTTAGAATCAAAGTAGTGCACTTAATTCTAACACACAACACACGCGGTGAACAAAGACACTCATATAATGTGATTGGCTGACACTCGCATGAAAACGGAAAACGGTAGAGCGTCGGACATAGACCCGTTCTGCTCAAAAGCTTGGGAACGACTGAAGCTCAGTGTGGCTTGGATGAATGAGCAAAAAAAGGTTCGTTGCTATGAAAAGCATACATAGTGCAAGCCAGTGACGGCCGTTCACTTTACAATACACAACATTCGTTTTTACGATATGCGATCTTCTTCAGGCGTTCTACGGTACGTACAACATGCGTGTCGTCGTAAAACATCTTTAGCCGTTCTTTTCCTCTTCTAGTCTGCTTTGCGTTGCTGCACCGCACCGTCTCGTTTTCTTGTGGGTTCCCGTTTTCATTTTCTCCTTCTCTCTCTCTGTCGTCTTTTGTACAATGAAGCTTTGTTGAAGAATCACATGGATCCCATTAGATTGCATGCATTTGCAATTTCCCCCAGAAAAATAAGAAAATGAAGGAACAATACTCACAGTGTCTGTTTTTACTCTTGTCAGTTCTCACTGAAATAAAAAAATGTTGCATGTCCCTTGTTTACAGTAATAACAGTGCATTGGTGTGCTTATGCAGTTTTCGTCTGCCATTTAGCCACATACAGGGCACTTTTTCCGACTCCTCTCTGCACAAATCCATCCAGGGATTTTTTTCTCACCCTTTGCTTTTTTACGTCTCCCACTTAGACATTTTAGTTCTCCAGCAGCGACCACATTACATTTGTGTTTGTATCAAAATAATATGTTCGTTCTGAGGAGATGGGGTCCTGTAAATGACCCTTTTTGTTTGAAAGTTTCCTAACTATAAAAATAAACAGAAAAATACACACTACTTTATATTACAGCAGGGTAATGACAGAACTAGATGACCATCCGTGCAAGCATATGCCTCTGTCAACATTAAAACGTATTCTCAATTTTTGGTCAAGAAATCTCTAGAAAAAAGGAAATACTTTTTGGTTGTAAAAATGGATGTGGAATTTGAAAGGAAGAAATTTAAAAAATGCTTCTTGTTTCGAGTCGTCACTCTCGTTGTGTTTGCAGTGGTGCAGCATGAGACGCATTTGTCCAGAATAGCAGACTTGTCTGCCTCTTTGCGTGCGATACGGTGTGATATCATAGGGGAATGAAGCAGTCCTTTTTGAAGGAGAATAAGAATAGGATTTTAGCTGTTAATTTAATGTACACCAAATACAAGATGATAATAGGTTGATTGAAGTATCAAAGAATATGAACCTGTACATCGTCTAATTGATAACAGAACTAATAGAAATCAATATATCTGTTTACGCTATACGGATATATCGTCTCACGGTTGAACAATCGAATTAGCATCAGGTGCCTGATCCTCAATAGTACTACACGAATACAAATGAATCGATTAAATGTCAAACTTCATGTATTCTTTCTTCTCAGATTTGTTGTAGCATTGATATGTCAAAGTATTGGGAGTTGTGAAGTACATATCTACCAAGCAGAAAAAATTTAACGTTTCAAAGTTAATTGAAAGTAAGGCTTTTATGAATTAAAGTGCTGCTGTAGTCTATGTAAATATGTAGAGGATCAGCCAGGACATTTATAAAAATATGAAGGAAATGACATTTATGTATTGACATAATTTGTTCTTACTTTTCAGATTCATTTTTAATGAAGGAGAATGAAAGGAATTCTTGCTAACATCTTCGCTTCATTCGTTTCGCTTGCTGTGCAAACAGGGGCACAGTAGGTTCAGCAGAATTAAATTTAGCAAAAGTAATTTCGAACAAAAGGGAGGCGAAGCATAATCTTAACAAATCAGAAAGGCGATCTAATATCTCACAAAATGAATGAGTTGATATGTGAGTTTACTTATAGGAAACTATTCGCAGAAAAAAATAAAATTGGATTTGGCATATAAATGTATGTTTGTTATCCTCGCCGTGATTGCTTTTGGCTTTGAAAAATTGACGGGAGAGAAGTGAAAGGGCTTATGACAAGCATATTTATATTGTTTTTTATTTGAAAGATTTATACTGCACTGCCTGCTCTAATAATATTTGCCATCCAGCAGCGGTTGTAAAGCACTGTGGGCTCTATCTTAGTCTCAATTTCCTTCTAATTTTCAACATGTACACGCCTCAACCATATTGCAAAAAATAATAATAGCAGTGATAGGATAACTTTTCATGAGGGAGTGAGAAATGTGAGGCAGAGGCACAAAACCATCTCAGCTGTTACGCTACAACAGCTCCATGTTGGTGGCTTTAGGGACTCAGGCTCAGCTCATATAATATGATAATTAAGGGCCTCCTTTGAATGGGAGATTTATTGATTTTGCAAATTTCATTTGCATAACGGAGCACTCCTATTTTAGTAGGAGGGCTTGAAAGAAAAAGACCTACAAACAGAGGGCATTGTTAGAGAAAGAGTGGAAATCTTATTCACCCCCATTGATACATTGTTCCACTGGAGTTCCTCGTTGATTATCATGAATGCACGCAAACATTTATAATAGCTACCTTGAATCTAGTTTAAACCACAATGGCTTCGACGACCATTATAATACGTTGCAATGCATAGACAGGCATATATGAGGTCTGATACTTTAACCCACTTTTCTACTTCAAATTTGTCACAGATTTTCCCTGGACATAAATTAACATTTAATAGGGTTGAATCTGGTGCTACCGCAAACCTCATCTTGGTTCTTAGACTCGATTCAACCAAGCGACTTGCTTCTTTTGACGTGAAATTTATTTAGGTCACACAGGGCTACTAACAGGATAATATGGTAAGCATAAATTAATGCAACAATTTTTTATAAATATTTATAAACCTCAAACCTTTCTTTGCAGACTTTTTGTGTAAGTTTCATATCAATTTTGTTACTTTCACGACCATTATCAGGTTGTACACGTGTATTGAGGTACATCGTCCCCAGCTTTAAAGTAACTCGCTGGAAAATTTACCTTTTAAGCAGCACTTATTACCTTGGCTAAAAATGAGAAAGGCGGAAACATTTCGTACAACGGTAGTATGGTTCTCAATTCAAAGCTCGCAGCTGCCAGTCCTATGCTTTTCTTGTTACAGGAGTCGTATTGATGTGCACCATTTTTATTAACTTCTCCTATTGTTGTAGCTAATAATTTTACTATTATTTTCCATATAATATCGAACGGACAAACGACGAACACATTTATAGCGTCTCTGTGCGCGCGCTGAAGGCAACTTGTCTGCATAAAAACTGAATTTTATTATATTTTATATGTTTCTTCCTGGTGACACTGCACTGATGCCCTCGTCCATTCACTCTAACAGTCGCCCTGTAATAGCTGCTTATTGTCTAGGCACATTTCGCAGGAGGAGGTGCGCAACAACGGACGCGTGTGTCAGGCACCAGACACGGGAGAATATCGAAGGATAATAAAAAACAAAAGATTGAGTTGACACCAAACCTGCATGTGCATTTCAAGAAATCATGTGGATACGAAGTACAGATATACAGATGACGATGACAGGTATTGAAGTAGAAAATCTCTATGGCATAGAAAAGGTAAAGCATAGGTTGTGTCGGGTTACCATCATAAGAAAGCTAGAAAATTGTCACATAGTAGAAATGACAGTGGCAGCGATAAGGTGATGATGTTATCGAATCTGATTATATCAAGTCACAGTATATCCCATGTACGTAGTCAAGGTTCACCCATGCACAGTGTAGTTCTTTCAGTCATTCACGCGCATCAGTTTATTGCGTACACAACCATCCGTTTTTTTTCAAAGAAGTTAATTCAAAAAGTGAGTGGCATGTCTCAGGAAATAGCATGTGCATATATAGGTGTATCCTGAACAAAGGATGAATGTCTACCGGGTCAAGTGGCGAATTGTAATTTCCCTTGTTTCATGTATTGTTGTCGTCATTTCATGAACGGCAGAGTAACAGCAGCGGTGTCACTGTGTTTTTTCATTTCATGAGAAACAAAGCTAGTTCACTCTCATTACCCCACGGCTCTGTGAGTTTTATCAATCTGCTGAAATGAAACGCGGTGGTGACCTGTATACTTGCTTTCCCAAAAAGCCTCAATGAATTATTTTTCTTCTTTATCGGGATTTCAAATAAATAATGCGAATGAAAAGAAGACAATCAGGATAAATTCGTTAAAGCTCTTGCTAAAATCATAATTATATATTCCGAATGCACTTACTTAATAATCCCATTGTAGTGCACTAGTGCCAATGAATGATGAATACATTTTACTCACTTCACCTTAATATTTAAAATATACAATGTTTAAAACGCAGTTTTTGTTTGGGTGGACGGCCTTTTTGCAAAATGGAAAGGAAAACAGGTCTTCCCGATTTAATGCATCGAATTGAATTAAATTAACTGTATTGACTGGGTTTAGCAAGACAAAATCATAATGACAGCAGTGCTGAATTATGAAATGCTGTAGTTTAGCCAATCGCAAAAGCATTAGTAATACATGGAGGTTTTTGTATTCACCTCAATCTAAATCTTCAACGGGTAAAGGAATTATCATGAGACACTGACGAAGTTGATGATGATGACGAGCCATCTGTGACGTATATCTTGCTTTGGAGGGTCTCGACCATCGTTACATTAGAAAGGATAAATAAGCTAGACAAGTCGGCTAAAGGAAGACAACATACTAAAGCTGATGTCCCTGTCTTATGCATCGAGTATTCATGTTGTTACAGTTGTTTCGCATGTTCCCCGCAACACTGTTGCTTGCGACGTACTTTTCTTGTATCACGTCAGTAGTGGCAGTACGCTTATTGAGTTTGCCCCTGTAGCGTTGTGAATTCTGAAGTTGCACTTTCCTTACAAAGCGTTGTCTTCTTTAATCTAGTGTTCCTTTTTCACTTAAATTGTCTCTTCTTTTTTCTATCCAGAAGTTGCTTTTATGCAGTTCGGTAGGAGTCTTACAAACTCAAGCCTTGTTTTCGTTTAACTCGTTTTGTCATCTTTTACAAATGTCTACACTACTTATTGTGCACTCGCAGCAAATGCAGTTCTCCGCAATAGTAAGAAAATGTATGTATGAACTGAAACACAAATGTACATGTCTTCCCTTGAACTCCTGTAAGAGTCGAGAAGTCTTAGGAAGATTTGAACCGGTTTTAGAAAGGAAGAGTCAGCAGGTTTTTTTTCTCTTTCCTTCTCAAGTCGTCGTCATACGACTCCACAATAACAACTGTTTTACTTTTCTTTCAACTTCTTTTTGAACTGGAAAATAATGTGATGTGTACACTTTAAAAAAATAAGGAAAATATACCTGCATGTGTCACGTATTTTTTGTTGATGATGACGATGATTGTACGGTGATAACCTCTTATATAAAACCAGGAGCATATTCTACTTATAAGTATTAAGTGTGCGCATATGTAAGGAGGTTCTTTATAAATACTTATGTGCGTATTATTATTACGTTGTGCATTCTCTTTGATAATATTGTAAGATAAGCGTTGAAAGAAGTGTAGCTACATTGATACTGGAGACTGCTAAGATGTTATTCATAGGCAGCATTTGCTAGCTGTCTCCTTTTTTCTGACTTACACCTTGCAGATATGTATCAGACTGACTATTACGTTGACGGTCATCGTCATCATTACCTTCATCAGGTTGATTTTTATGCGTGCATTATCATTATTATTATTATGGCAATGATTTTCATTTCATTTTATAGATACAAAAAGCCCCAACAACACACATAAGGGAGGACAAGTAAAGTGGTCGAGTTTTGTGCTCCGTTTTATGCAACCTTTTTACTCTTCAAAATGAACCATATAATAATAAGTACTATAATGCTTAATTAGTTTCTCTCTCTCTCTCTCTCGTGAGTGATTTCCTGTTCATCCTGAAAAACGTACGTGGGAGGAAGTGGCGACCTGACTTTTCCAATTTTTTGCTCCCCTTTCCACCTTCTTCATGTTTTTACTATTATTATTTCGCTGAAGTGGTTTTGCCTAACTTCTGTCCTTCGTGTTGTAAGTGGCAGTGAGCTGGTTAAAATAAATTGCCTGTGGAGCTACCGGCTCAGTTTATTTACGGGGTTCTCAAGGATATATTTTAGGTTTCTGGCTTCATCTTGATGGATGACTGACGGTTGAAAGCTTCTGGCTGGTTTGAGTAAAGTGATTTCATAATTTTTTTGAACATCAGATCGATGTGGGAAGCTAAAAGTTCATGTTACAACATCCAATAGCATTCAAAATTACTTTACAAAATCTTATAAGTTAGAACACGATAAGCAAAATAGCTCATTGTTCGCAACTACTTTTCACTGACCGACTGCATCTTAGAATTTGCCGCTTATTTATCGACTAGTTTCATTTTTTAAACTTGAATTCCTTAATTATTTCTCACCATTCCATAAAAATCAACCCCGAGAGAGAAAAGCTTCGAATTAATAAATATATCGGCAAATAATAATTATTCGTCTATTGGATGGTAGCTAAGAATTCGGCTTATCCATTTCATCCATCACATGGTATCTTAGATATGCGGCAAAAATTAATATGTAGTATCCCAATCCCAATTTTTTGTATATCCTGTACTCAAACTCGGATTAATTTAGGTCACTTTGATGTTCGTCCATGACAATGACTTTTGCTTTCAACTGTCGTATTGCAAAGCAGATTTTACCTCTGTTCATGAAGGGCTAAACCTAACCTGTGCTTTTAGGTTGCATGCGTAACACTGTAAAAAGGTGAGGTTTTGATGTTTCCAGTGAAATGAAATAATGCAGGCATTAATTTTGCTAATTACATACCAGTGTCGGGGTGCATGCTTGTCTGCGTGTGTATTGCGATACGCATAATGATACTTGTTGTAAAATTTACATTAGTTACATTAACGGCTAGAGATGAAAACAAACGAGCCGACGATAAGTTTTTGGTCACAATGCGTAAATTTCATGTCCATTTTAGGGAAACAAACTCCTTTTTCTCCCTCGTAGTCATCATCATCGCAAATTCACATTTCTTTAGGGAGTATTTAAACGTGTATACATGCAATTGTCCATTTTGTTTGCATGCATGTAATAGTGTTATTTACAATCATGTACAATTTGGAATGGTGAAACGAGATTGTCGTTTCAGACTGTCTGTCCACCTTTGCTTTCGCATTTACATGCATTGACTAACATATTTGCACAATAATGGTATTTTATATTCATTAAGTCCGTTTTATTACTTTTGTTGGAGACTTGCCGTCATCTTACAGTTGTAAGCACATTTTTGTCCCTGTGCTCGGCTCAGTCATTAAAAGCGCTTTGCTTTCGTCGTAAATTACAAGATAAAGGTTTTAATACTGATTCTTCTTAAATACTGCTGCCATCCATCCATCCTCGTCTAAATAAAACCTGCATGACTTTAGCCATATTTGTAAAGGCACACGCTTAAATACACTCATGGTATTCTAACGCGGCCACAAATACATCATAAAGTGAGCTTTTTACAGTTTATGCGAACGTTGATTAGATAAAAACATTAATAAATGCGCAAATAAAAATGCATCAACATGCATTCATATTGAAATTTCTACAACCCGTGGCCGCTTAAGTTTTGCCTTGTCTAAAATGTCAGTTGGGTTTTGATGTTGTAGTACTAACTGTCACTAATGACGTAGACTTAAGGGGAAAAATAATGCAAATTAACTTACTTTCAATTTTTTACGACTCCATATGTCCCATTTCGAAGGAGCCGACTCAAATTTTTTAAAAGGATGAACCGACTCGCTTGTAAAAATTAGTTTTCGTTTTTTGGAAAGAATATGAGCAATCAGATGCAAGATTCGTTGCACATTTTCATTCCACGTTATCACAAATAATAAACAGTCATTCATTGTGGCCATCAAAGTTTATGCTAATTTGTATTGCACAAATTCGGTTACGGCCATTGATAGGATGATTTTAAGTCAAAGAAAAAACGGCCATCATGCGACATCGTTTTTTATTTCTGTAATCAGAAAAAGTGCCACTCAGTTAGTAATTTACCATTTATGTGGGTCCTTCTAATATACAATCAGATTCGTATTCGTTAAAATGATTTAGAAATTGTCAACAACGGTATAACAGAGGTAGTTCGTAGTATTGGATGCACATGTGTAGATGCATAATTTTGCACAGTTAGCTGTTAAATTATATAATGGCAAAAAATGACGAGTTGCAGTCAGTTGGTGTTGGTAGTCAATTCCAATTTTGTACCAGTATTTTTGTTTCTCATTCATGACCATTATTTACATTTTTGCTTGCTCAATATGCTGTACAAAAAACGAAGATAATTAAATTAAAAAAACATGGTCAATAAATGGGGGAAGTTGAAATAGGAGTGATCCTGTAGTGATGTCCTAACAACACTTTTTCATATCATCTCTTTTTGCGTCATTTGTGGAACATATATTTGTACATTACCAAATCGAGGCGGTTTAGGTGACAGGTCAATCACCAAATTGGCCGTGCTATATTTTTCCCAGTCTGTCTTCTTTTTGCCCAGCAGGTAAACCCACGTAAACACAATTCATGAATGAAATTTGTGCAGTTAGACTTTTGTGAGGAGCAGGTTAACAGAACGCAAAACAGATTTGTATGCTGTTTTGGAGTCAACTTAAAAACACACAGAGAGACATAAAAATTATCTATTATTTCTCATAAGCGAAATGGAAGAGATGGGAAGAAAGGACAG
>JAHZNF010001082.1:0-10077 GCA_027744215.1 Troglopedetes dispersus
GTGATCAAGCAGCCGTGTATTATGATTATCAAGTCCACCACATGCATAACATTCAGTTACGTGCACATCAGATATTATATACATATCTACCTTTATTAACTTTTAGGTACAAAAAGTACAAAACCCCATCGTTCCTTTTTGTGAAAAAAAATGCAAAAAATAAAAAAGCGAAAAAATAATTGTAATAACAAAGCCAGCGCCATAATATCATCTTATTATTACGTATTATTACACAGTACACCACAGAAATATTTTTTTAAACGAAGCGAGTTAACTCGCACAACATCCGCACGTTTATAAATGCATATATACATATGTTCATTGTGTGATTACAATTGTTTTGTAGAAGCTACCTCCTCGTCCTCCTCCTCACCTGCTTCAACAATATTACTCCTCGTAATAATCCTCCAATATGTATATACCCACGGTTGTACTAGTGAATTTCAACTCAGTTAGACCATACAACGAAACAAAGACACATCAGCAAATTTGTTGGTGACATTAATTTGTAGTATGGAGGAATGGCAGGATGCAGGCAAGAGCGAGTCTAACGGTGTTTTTTTGCTGGTCAATTTCAATAGCTGTACTACTACTGTTTCAGGACGTCTTCAACTAAGTATAGCAGAATGAATAATTGGAGGAAGGAAGTGCAAGTTCACCTCTACAAAGGATAACGAAATTCGTTTTTGGCGTGAACCTTATTGTTATTCATATTTTTTTATTATGATTGTATGACAACCTACCACCTGAAGAAGCTTACAACTCGAAGTTAATCGTCTGGAGCGAGTGTACTCAAATTGTACATGGTGTGCACAACAAAGCAGGCATTTTTTTTATCTTGTGCCAGAGTGTTCCCAAGGGATTGTCTTGGTGTGTGAAAAAGCAAAGCATCCACTTCCTTCCTTCCTGCCATGTGCTGAAGTTCAGTGATTTTTTTTACTAGTGGTTATTATTACGACGACTAGAGTATTGAAGGAAAAGTGAGATAAGGAGTAGTAATGAAGCAGGTGCTGGCGCTACTCATTACATCTTCTGAGTAGTGACCTTGGCGGGCATCATCCTCTTCCACACTTCTTTTGTGCTGGCCGAAATAGTATTTACATACTTGTGTGAACATAAAGTGGAGATGTGTGTGAAGAGAATAAATAATAATAAAAATCGAACAAGTAGAGATCAGGGACGTTTCTATGATTAACTAGTATTTCCGGGGTTGCACAGTGGCACAAAGCCTGTCATGTTCACTGCACCTCTTTCTTTCTTGATGATCCTGTTTATTCGATATTATTATGCCGCAATGCAGGCAAAAACAAGTGCAAGTTTCGTTTTCGTAGGCACACCAATTCCTAATAGTTCTACAACTTTTGGAGTGGACTGATCGAGTGCGAATTATGTTTCACTCATCGAACTTTAGTTTCCAGATAAAACGGTAGCTAAAATAAAATCCAAGACAAAATGTTCGGCTTGTTTTCTGTCCCCTGGGACTTTTTTCACATTGGCCTCCTCGTCGTTGTAATCATGATTATGATAACGGGAATGGTTATCTGCGTGTCTGTGATTGGTGTGTGCTGCTACCACTGGTTGGACAGTGTTCAGGGTGGCCCCTCCATGGACAACAATAATTGTGTCTATGACGAGAACAGGAACAGTAACTCAGCCGATGTGTGTCAGTACAATAATCAAAACCAATCTGTTCATGTGGTAGTGTTATCGGAAAAGTTAAAGGAAGAAGTTACCCTGGACCCTTCCCAGTTAAGGTACATAATTCTTATTTTGCTTTTTCAAGTGTACACAAACTTTAAAAAATCTAGAAAATAAATTTAATTTTAGTGTAAAAACGATGGGAAAATATTCAATATTTTTTGCGTAGGGACCACTTACAAAGACTTGAAATGGAGTATTCCAGTCGAAGGTCAGCTTACGAGGTTCGTCAAACCAGTGACAGCGTCCCTCAACTCCATCCAGCTTCTTCAGCATTTCGGAATAATGAAGACTCACCGCCGCCGTCCTATGAAATGCTGTATCCACCACCAGCCGTACTGGAATCTACAACAACCATGCCTTCTTCGTCAGACAAATAATGAAGCACATTACAAATCTTTTTGCTTCAATAGCTGTAGTCTCTATCTTTCTTAGTAGTCCAATTATAAACTAAGTTTATGTGGTTTTATTACATCACTTTAAAAAAATCGAGTGAGTGCAATGAACTCATCAAGTTGCCAGAAATGCAAAAATATTATGTCTCGATGATCTCATTAGCAAGTGGTATTATCCCAATGATATATTTTTTACGATTTCACGCAAGACAATTTTGAACAATAAAATACCGGAAAATGTAGACGACAGGGAGTCTGCTGAAACCCGTAAAAAACTCATATGTATTATCCCAATGATATATTTTTTACGATTTCACGCAAGACAATTTTGAACAATAAAATTATCAAAAGAATACGTTCAACTTGTAAATATATAACAATCCTGAAAAGATTTATGAGCTTTTCTATTTCTCTCAAGCAAGAACTACTTTCAGCAGACTTCATTCATTTTAGTACGCATTCATTCCGGAAAATGTAGACGACAGGGAGTCTGCTGAAACCCGTAAAAAACTCATATAAATCCACTTGATTTTTTGCCGAGTAGACTCGAATCTGTGAAAAGAGCGCAACAAGTAAGATTAGATTTTTCCTCATTGTAGAAGAGTGAGTGGTATTACCATTATTCTCTTTTACGATGCATTAGCCCCATTTCCTACTTCATTGGTTTCCTTGCGTATTGGGTCACCGGCACCACGAATTTTTCGTCCCTTCCTTTAAAACCCAGTTTCAGCAGCAGCAGCAGCAGCAGCATCAACCTGTTTTTTTTCTTTTTCAGAAAGCGTGAGTGTGCAGAGGTTTAATGGTGGCGTGCGAAGAATGATGAGAGTTTAAGAGAATTACTCCTTTTTAATTAAAGCCATTTTTGTCAGTTTACTCCTCAACTGTGTGCACACAAGTTTTATATCACTAACTACAAAATGTGGAGAACAGTGATCATGTCTTCTCATTCCCTGTCACTTTTATGGTGTCCGAGAAGCCTCAGTAGCCAACCCCCACTTTAGGTAAATATCGTGCTGTCGTTTTCCCATTAACATAGTTTAGCTTTTTTTATATATCATTATCAAAATCGAGCACAAAAAAATATTGTCATGTCCATTTCATCTTGCCAGCTCACAAGCCGTCACTTTTTATTGCTTTTATTGGGTGGTAAAAAAAGTGCATACGATGTCCGTTCATTCCTTTCTAGTTTCTCATTCGCTTAAAAACAAAGAGTTTTTTTTCGTTGAGGATGATAATGTATGAGCAAATACTATAATCTCACTCATTTTCGTCTTTATCGGCACCAAAATATGATAATCAAACGTCACTGTCTTTTCCCACGGTTGGTATTAAATAAATTAAGTGCACAAGCATGCTGAGTCTTTTGACTCGACTTATGTATTTTATACTCTTTCGAACGAATAATTTACATGCGTTCTTATCAGTTTCAGAAGAAAAGGAATGTGCAAGGCACACCAACCATTAAAACACACACCTTTTTTATCAGAGAATTAACTGGTATGAACTTTACACATGCAGTATTACACGCGTGGTTTTTGTGTGCACATAAAAAGATTTGCGTCCCATGAGGCGCATTACATACATATGTACAGGTACATATTTTACATGTTGCTACTTTTTTTTGTATAACTTTGTTCATTGCGTAAAGGAGAGAAAGTGCTTGAAGGTTTTGTTCGTTAGTGGTTATTTAAATACCCCTCATAAATCATGTTAACCCGCATATTATCAAAGAACTCCCAACATAAAGGCGCAAGCTTTTGCTCCGTAATAAATTGTATCATCATTCATCACAGCAGCTCAACAAAGTAACAACATTTTTTCTAAAATGTAGAGGCAAGAAGAATACGCGTACAAGGGATTTTTTTTGTATATGCCTTACGGGCTAATTTAGACCAAAAATGAGAAGTTAAAGTTGTGCAATGCTTTTAACAAGTCGGAAATGGAGACAGACAAGCAAAGCTCTACTTGACTGACACTGATATACGACGGTGTCCTCGCCACAGAGTAAGAATCATCACAAACATAATCACATTTGCAGTGCTATACATTATTATTGTGCAAAAAAAAAAATTTTTTAGCGTGTGTTCATGCAGGCCCAAAACTTCTGTACGCTAATTAAAAAAGGAGTGATTCCAAACTTATTCACACTGTCAATTATAGTTAAGTGCTTCGTGATTTATTATTTTCATCTTGTAAATCCTAGCCAAAAACTGCAAGCTTAATGTTTAAAGAAGCAATAACAAAGCATTAGAACACAACTCTTAGTAGCCATTATTGCTTGCCGTTATATCATGCGTGCTCTTGCTTGAGACTAAAGCTGTCCTTAAATTTATGCACTTTAGTAAAGATGATTGTTGTTTTTTATTACTTTGTAAAGTAGGAGTAAAAGGGTTACGCACAAAAAAGTAATTTTCATCCATTATTGCAAAACTTTAAATCAGATTTTTTTTGCTGTTTCTTCATTTTCGAAAAAAAAAGTTTGTACAATCATCACAACAAATAAGCACCATAGAAGAATGTATGTATTTACACATACCCATTCTTTTGTTGACGTCTGAGTTACATGAGTAAAAACAAAGAGAAACAACAAAAAAAAAAAGACGGGAAGAGGGTCGCTGATTATTACGAGAGGAACGACTAAACCAAAGCATCTTATTTAACAATGGCTGCGTGGTCGCTTACTTTTTGCATCATTTTGTTCGTGTTACTTGTCACAGTGATGATGATGAGTGTTTCTGTGTGAATAAATAAAAATGTCATTCTAACTAAGCTTCACGTCACAACAACACTAACTAGTCAAACTCGTGTTCGCACAACAACAAGAAGGTGCACACTCGGTCGAGTTTTTTTTGTGCTCAACTTGGACTAGCCATGAGAGTGGATATAAAATATGGTTCACCAATGTTTCCAACTTTTTTGTCCCTTGATGTACCAATAATTAACCGAAACCAGATGAAAAAGCAAGCAACATACCTTAGACACATCCAAATGCCCCATATACATACATATTGTTGCAGTCACTCTCAGAATTTTACTACCTTAATAAAAACAGTACATATCAGCATGACTTTATAAGTAAGTAAAAAAAATCTCAACCACATTTCTTTTCGAAAACTTTTTTTTTCTTGCTTCCTCCATCTTTTACTACGAACGCATATATTATTGTGGTAATAATGTAGTAATGTAATTGCATGCTAGTATCATTATCCTCGACTCAACTGCGGTGCTAGGCTAGAAAAACAAGAGACAGGAGAACAACGCCTATTTCTCTTTAGAACCATCCTTGTCACGTCAAGTGAAGCTGAAACGTGAGGCAAAAGCCAGTAAATTCAGTTCTGTAGAAGGAGTATTGTAAGCAGACAACGAAGCCACCACATCTCAACTCAACTGGAACAATACCACTTCGCCTTACTTATATTCCATTCTGTGGCAAAATGAAGATCTTGGATTTTGAAACTCGAAAATAAAATAACGCAAGAATGAATGTTTAGAGTAGCATAGAAAATCTGCTTTCCAAGAAAAACACCGTTTTTTGTGTTTCTCAAGTTTCACTTGAGCTGTTTCCTTTGAAAGCTTAACAGAATTTTTTTTGTTCTTCTCATTTTGCCATTTAATATGGCAATGGCGTACCACCAAGTCTTTTAAAATAATAATTCAAATTGCTCATGTTTCCAGCAGAGATTTTATGTAGAGACAAGAGAAGAACAGAAAAATAAAGAGCGTCATTCTTGTTATGTTTTTATTACACTGATTGTGAATAATATTCTGCTGGTGCGCTTTCAGATAGCCCGGCTTTTTTTTTGTGAATCGTGAGCAAGGAAATGGAACGTAATTATTCCAACAAAAAAATGTTTTCCTAAAAGAAGGGAAGGAGTATAAAAGTCTTCTTTTCTTCTTTGGTTTCTTCGCTGTTTTTGGTGGGTCGGTCGAAGAAGAGAGACGGGGCCTGGTCCTATTAAGCTTTATCGAGCGAACCAGCGACGAAGAAAGAAAGCCCACACGGTAAAATGGATTTTACCTTGTTTTTCTTTCAAAGCACACATGTAATAACATTATGTATCTAATCATTACCATACGCGGAACATGGCCAGAAGTAGTAAAAAAGGGGAAAAAACTGAAGTATCATCGTGATGATCAAAGGCTTTTGCTGGTCATCATTATTATCATCATCATCAGCAGCAGCAGCAGCGCTCGTGGTCTCCCTCCTTGAGGAAAAGTAAAGAGAAACGGAGAAGCCCGAATTTTTTGGTGGAAACAGTTCACCCGACAAAAAAAAGAAGGACGCACAGAAACAACGGGTTCATTGAGGGAAAAGGTTGTCTCAGTCTCATCATCATTCCCGAGTACAAAGTGCACATGGCTCACCCTCATCATAGTTTTCCATATGCCTTCAGCTTTTTTGCTTCTATTATTAGTATTTTCTTCTTTGATATCTTCAGAACTGATACTAGAAGGAAAAAGGTTCCGCTTTTTTTCGCATGGTTGACAAGTATAAAAATGATAGAGAAAAAATAATTTAGCGAAGGAGAGCAAGAGGACACCAAGAGAATCTTGTAAGAAGGGAAACTCAGTCATATCACGACATTACTTAATAACTCTAATACTTCTTAAGTGGATGGTTTTACTCAACCATTTTAAAGTTGCCCTTTTAGTCCTTTGCCTCAAAAAAATACGGTCCCCTTTTTAAGCAGAGTCCATTACAACATTTCCCATTCCCATTTAATTTCCATTAAGACATGAAAGAAGAAAAGAGCTGAGCTCAACTCCGTCTCCATGTCCTTTCCGAGCAGAGTCATAATATGCAAGAAGGAGAGAGAAAGAGAGAGAAACCGAAATCAAAAAGGCAAAACCACATTGACTCTTTCATGATGATGAAAACCAAGAGAGAAACTCCGTGCTTGCTCTTTTGCGCTCCTCACCTTACTCATATGCGCGCTCTCTCTCTCTGCAAAAGAGTCGCTTCGCATTAGTCCAAAGCCACAATGACTTTGCCTGCTCCGTCTCACTTGAGGCAAAAAAAACTAAGTATGCTCACGAGAAGAAGCAGAGTAAAATATCGTCTGCAAGTCAAGCAAAACCGTGAACTTAAGCTATCATCATCATCAACGTCGTGCTCGTCATCAGAGTATGATTATGATGACTACTCCACACAACTCCCGCTGATTATTATGCCATAGCCATAATATCATCGTGATGTTGATTACGTTACGCTGTAGTTACTTTTTTTCGCTCCTGTTGTAGTTTCTCTCTCCATACGTGATACAATACAGGTAAGGTATTAACCGAGTATTCTACCGGAGGCGATGAATGCCTAAAAAGAAATGGAAATTGAGCCTAAGAGACCAATATCAGCGTTCGTTGAAGAGCAACCTCAGCTCTGTCGTTGTAAGTACACACCTCCATTCAAAATACCTACTTACAACTTTTACCTGTGTTCATTTCATGCATAATGCATAAAATGGTTAGTGCGTATATTTTTCTTCCATATTATCTCATATTAGGATCTTAGGCAGGGACATCTATGATAAAAGGAAAGTCAGCGGAAAGCTTGTGTACAATAAATATAGGTACCTGGTAAATTTAGTAATAACCGTGCAAGCGAAAAAAACTTAAACCATCAATAATATTACCTCTTGTCCTTTCCATTTCATTCATGCGACAAAAGTAAAAAAAAATGAAATGAGAAGCTCTCTAAGCGTTCCAAGCCAAATTGCTTTTTCACACTTTTTAGCTCGTCTTTTTTGCCCTTGCCTATTAGGTTTGAATACAATATGCAACCAGAATGAAAAAAAAAGACTAATAGCTTTACCTGCTCCATCCACCAACAATACAACATGCTCTGTAAAAAAATAATCAACAAATGTGTAGAAGAACAATGTATAACTCGCTCGAGCCTTATTGTCTAGTACCATCTAGCCCAGCCACAACTACTTGAAATATGAAAATGAAATGAACCACTTTTGCTTTGTCGTTCACCAGAAGAGGAGTCAAAAGCAAAAAAAAGTGGCAGCAAAAGCCCAAGCTTACTTAGGTTGGTTAAAGCAATGGTATTGTGTAAATAAAAAGGAACTTATTTGGCGAGCTTGTTTGCGGTGGAATGATTAATCTAATGATAGAGTACACATGCGAGACTCCCATAGAATTGCCATTACAACTTTTTGTTCAACTCATCTACCATCGCCAGTCAAGATTAGCAAAGAAAAGAGCAGCAAGGAAAAAACACAAGGAGGACAACTCATAAAAGGCAATAATAAGTGAACGCTTGAAATCGACGCTTCGCTCGTAGAAAAAAAAGAGTAAATACACACACTCTTCTCTGATAAGTACACACACGAAATTAAACACTAGAGAAAATTGAAGTGGAAAATGTCGTTTTCTTTCCTGTCCGAAATAGTAAAGCTCGCATTAGCAGGCCAATGTGCAGTGCGTGCACAATAAAATAAGAGAAAATGCGGAGTTGATTACCTGATATTATTATTACATTTTGCATACTTTTTACTAGCTTGTTCACTGTGTATGTATGTATATAGCTCGTAAAGTCTGGTGGAGAGTTTTCTGCTATTGCTCCACTGTTACTCTCCTTTATTCATTATTTACTCGCACAGTGCTTAACATGACGATGCTTTGAAAATAATAAGTCTTGTGCGAAGTTGCACACATTCTATGTTATCGTCCATTCGTGTCTTGGTATTTCAAAGGAAGCTGGCAAAATCCAAGGGGACTGCAGAGCGCGCAGGATTTCTGGCTTCCCATTGGCAGGAAGCTCACTAAATAAGCAAAAATGTGTTTGCATTTTTTATGGCAAGTGCGAGTCAGTTGTCAGGAGTAGTTTTGCACTTGGAATTAAATGGAAATTGTAAAATAAAAATTGAAGAATTTTGTCGACTGGTGTGAGTCGTGTGTTACGCACAAAGTCCTTTATTTTTTATTTAGTATTGTTGTTATGTAGTGCGGAATAGAGTGCCTGTGTGTGTGCTATCAACTTTTCATGTCAGAGCGAACTGGCCCAGGATTGTCAAAAAGAGCAGAAAGCTATTCATCATCACACCAACCAACCAGCTAAAACTACTTTTAAAAAGTTCTGTTTGGAACATCATCGGAACGTAGATTATTTTTTTTTTCATCTCTGCTGCGTGTATCTGCGCAGAAGGAGCGATTTAAAGTGGGCATGAGCATCATTATCGTAATGTATGATTGCATTTCCCTAATGCACTCACACATTACGACTTTTACACACAAATAGGTAATCACATTTCAGTGGCAATAACGTGGTCCTATCTAATAATCAGGATAGTCTCGACAAAACTTTATTGCTGGAGTCACTTTGTGAAAAAAAAGCTCTTGCATGTGTGAGTTCATAGATGTGTTGATTTATGTGACATTAACCAAACTTTTAAAAGTAATGGAGTCGTTGTCGTGAAGTAATAATAATCATACAATAAAGAAACGCGTTTTCTCAAAGTTCTTTTCTGCTCTGTTTGCTTTATCCATGCACACCTGTCACTCAACATCCAAGACAATGCATTTCAAAATGACACAAAAGGAAACATACGATGTGCACTGCAAAGATATATTGCTCACTGGGAGCAAAACACACCATTATCGTACATAACTTTTGTTGAGCTGTTGTTGGTTTGTCAACTGGATGTTAGCTACCTACCACAGTGGTCCATATCGGAGTAAAATAATGTGATTGTGTTTTGGTTCTAAAAAAGCATGAAAAAATAAAGAATGGGTTGTGTGTGAAGAAGAAGAAAGTGTAATGCAGTGTTTTTTTTTCACCCTCTTGTCATTGTGTGGTGATGTAAGAAGACGGAGAGCAGAGCAGAAAGAAAAAGTAGTGTTTAAAGGGTTCATGTTTCATTCATGGATTTCTTGTGACAGCATCCAGCAGAACTAGCCAGGAACTAAACTGGGAGCACACCACCGCAAACACAGCTTGTTAAGCGAGCAGAAGGAAAGGAGGAGGCAGAAGAAGTGCTGA
>JAHZNF010001083.1:0-14421 GCA_027744215.1 Troglopedetes dispersus
GAAGGTTGGAAGTTGGAAGTGGCATGAAGATTGATATCAGAAGAGGGACTGCAAAACTAGTTTTCACTTTTTACTAAATAGTCAAAATTTGAGAATTCCATTTGTCTCATACTTTTCATGTCATTATTACGACATTTATGCTGCTTGAGGTGCCATGTAGAATGCCAAGTTGTGCTTTTTTCTCTTCGATTTTTACAATAAAGCTTGTCCATCTGTATAATTTTCAAATTTTTGTTGCATCTTCACCCTCGGTGTTGACGCCGTTGTCGGCATTGCATGGCATTGATCACTGATAATTGATGCAAAAAATGCATCTTTATTTAAGGCAAACGGCACCAAAACGCGTATTGATGGTTACCTTATATTGTTTACAATGATATTTATTGTTCGTTAATAAATTTCATGTCTTTGACGAAAATGTACCATTCCACCATGCAGCCAGTAACAATGATTTTAATGACAATGAAAACATTACTTCTTGAAAATTCACTTTTCCCAATCTCGCAAATTATAATTATTCGTATTTTGTCACACTTTCAGGAATAAGCTATTTAACTTCAAAAAGGAAGATGAGTGACATTTTGGATCGTTTTGGTATGACCAATTAAATACCCTGTGTTTGAAAAAGGACATTGTTCGAAAAAATTTGATAAGTTTTCAGAGGCTGGTATCGTTTATACGTTTCAAACTAAAGGTAGCTTTGAAAATAGCCATAATTTTTTCAGTCCTTTTTCAGACACACAGTAGATAAATGGTCAAAAATATAATAAAATACCATTTGATGCCTGGTGAGAAAACTCCAAAATGTTATACTTCATAGTGTCATTTAATTATGAAACATATTTCAGGAACTTTCAAACGTTTACAAGGATTCATCTGAAATTAGCTAAATAAACTACAGACAACATTTATATGCAATACATCTGTATTGCGCTTGCGGGCTCATGCTAACTCATGCATATTATTTAATTGATTAACACACGACTTGTCAACTTTCATCTGACTGAAGTCTGATGAAACATTGAATTTGGCGAAAACTCTGCACTGACCAATTAAATGGTAAGTCAAAATAATTCTCAGAGAAAATGCATGAAATTTTGACTCATCATCACCTTTCACATGCCTTTGCCCACACTACAAGTTTCAATTTAATCTGCATTACTGCATGCATGTTTAAATTGATTAAGATTGTGAGGCCTAAAGTGTCACTTCACGACAGTGGTATGGATAAGGTAAAAGTTAAAAATATTTCTAATATAATATGTTATTAAGCAGAGAAGGATAAATTTGTGATAGCGATAAGATGCTTTGAGGAGCATATTTATGGGCAGAGTGAACTGAACTTTTTCCATGCGTTGTTGATAAGTGAAACTGAAAGTGCAGCAAAAAGTTTAAACCAGGGATAAGATTGAATTTAATGAGCGTGCACTTAAAGTTAAAATGAGATGCATTTAGAAAAGTTCAAGTTCAAGTTTTATGGAATTATTCAAAGAGTTGTTTTATATCAGCTGAAATAGTGTCCCTCCTGCGCACGCAAGGACTTCGACACCATCATAAATCTATCATTGTTCTGAATTGTGATTTAATTTTTTGAATTGCATGTAATACATGGATGATGTTTCACAAAGCAGAAAGCATTAGTAAAAACAAAGCATAATATACTGTGTATCTGAAAAAGGACTAATCGTTCGAAAAATATTATGGCAATTTCCAACGTTACCATTACGTAGTTTGAAACGCATAACTATATTAGCCTCTGAAAACTTATCATATTTTTTTGAACAAACAGTCCTTTTTCAAACACATAACAGTATGTACATCTCATACAGACCAATGATAACTGCCATACTGTTGCATTTTTTTAAATTCTACTTATAGCGTACTTGCGCATTCCACCCTACTTATAAATATACAGTTTCTCCTTTTCGAGCCTAATTCAATTACTATTGCCCAATGAGGGAGAAAAAAAATTTCAACCATAATATCCCTTGAAAGGGATTTCGCAAAAACTAAGGTAAAACCATAAAAATGCAATTAATTATCTGTAGGTAACACGAAAATTGACAGAGACAATAGATAGCAGCAAAAAAGCCTTTTAATTGTGTGATGTTCGTTTTCTTGAATGAACTCATGCCCTTTAAGTCTTCTGCTATTTGACTTCGAAGTGTACTTAAGCTTGATACTTCTTCTTCATACTAGCTGAACAAAAACACGTTGTGCTACATATATGTTATAGTCAGCTTGAAGTACAAAATAAGTGGTCATGCTTTTCGACCTTTTATCATATTATGCATTCACGACGACAGTTGTCGAACAAACTGTTCGCCATCAGCACAACCCATAACGGCACACAGGCTACATGATAGTAAAACATTTAATAATGTACATGAGAAAATATGATCGAGAGCGAGAAATAGTTGTGGAAGATGCATCAATTACAATTAGTTTTGTGCTACAAAGAGCAAAATAGTGCGATCACGTTGCAGTACCACTGACAACTGTTAATGCATTGATTTTTTTTACAGAAACGCTTAAAAAGGTTACCCTTCGTGTTAAAGCATGACTTATGAAGTCCAACAAACCCTGCAAAATTTTCTTCGTTGACTAACAACGCTGAAAAATATGAAGACATATCCCACATCACACAAAAATGCTCCTTTACGAATGGCAGACTGACAACACAACAAAATCTAGATGAACTTTGCTAACCATTCTCTCACGGTCTATCTACAGAGGAAAAATTAATGCAAACATTATTATTGCATAATAACAACTGTATTACATGAGACGACTCATAATGATGATGTACACATATATGTCCATTTGTCTTTGGTTTGCTTTGACTGTGAGACGTACATATATTAAGCAGGGTATAGCAATCAGCCATATTTTTATTTCTCATAAACCTGAATGGAAATGCCTCAGTCACTTCTGCAAAACTGACAAAACACACTTTTAAGGATTACTTGTGATTATTGACTGTTTGTTTCATGTATTATTATTAAAGATTATCATATAAATGTAAACGTATAGGTACTTGTCAGTTTTTTATGATATTTTGAAAATTCCCAGACTTCACACGAGTAAAAACTGAACAGCAGAATTTTTCTGGGATTATTTTCAAACTGAAAAAAAAATACCAAGTTGATTGAGAGAACTGCGATGAGGCACGAGCAAACCTGATATTGAATACAAAGTTCACATGTCAAATAAAAATCATCTTTGTCATTGTCATTTTAATTAACAATCGAACTATTCTTGTCACCTTCATTATAATGGGACAGTTACAATCTGCCAACAAAAATTTATCCGAGGGGTGGTGAGAATGGTAGTAGCTCTCAAATTTTCATAAAATAACAAGCTTTTGAACTTTAAGCAAGAACCTAATTACACAAAAAATCGACATATCATATCAAATGGCAATGATTCGACACGACGACTAATTATTGCTTGCCGCGGATAAATACGAAAATCATCTTCGTGTCGTAAAGGACTTTTAAGAATTTAATACATTATGTAATTTGTTTCGTTCAAACAAGCACAACTTACATCACACGAGTCTTGAAATACGAGGAAAGTCATCAACTCATCATCATCTCACAATATTTTGATATGGTATTCAGATCACTGATATAACCTGAAGGAAACTGCATAATATACCATATACTAACCAACAGGTACATAGTAAAAGGTGTCAGGTGGTAGTGAGCTCTGTTCACCCACACTTTGCTAAAGTCGTTTGTTAAAATTTCAGAGAAAAACTTGCTCTTTAAATAGGTACTTATAGATAAGAGTGACTAACATGTTGTAATTACGGTATCAATCAATAAATTCGTGTGTTGCTCCCGCTCTCCGATTGATAGTGAGTTGTATTTTATTGCAGGAGGTAAAGTAAGGTGACAATGCATTCTCTTCAAATTCGCCATTTTATATCTTGCAGCAATGAGTATTTACGGAATGCGTTTTTGAAGAGCAGCGTTTTTACATGGATTACAAAGAAAAATGACTGAGACATACATATTACATGAAAACCAATAATACGCTGAAAATGTTTGGTAGGAGCTAAATATGGTGAGAATGGCACACTTTTTCAGCAATTAAACGAAGTTAACAGTTCCACTAGTCCCTCGTAACAATTTATCATGCTGCCGAGCGAAAGTATTTTTAGGATTGATAAGGTAAAGCTCGCATCGCAATTCATTTGGGGAATCGGTAGTGTGGTCACAAACATCCATATTTTCGCAAATCAAACTTATTGTAGAATATCGTTCTGTACATTTCGTAGAATGTTTTAAAAACAAACTTCTTTCTTACAATTATTATTATTAAATTCAAAAATTTAAATTAGTTGACTTATAAAGCCTTACCAAGAATGAGACAACGGTACATTTCTATTCCTATATATTACATCTCATTGAGTTAACCAGTTTTGATGACTACAAGGCAACATGCTAAATGGCAATGGTAAGTCAAACGAAGAGTAGAAGAATGAGTGCTTGCATAGGTATTACCCACAATTACCCCTTTTCAGGAGTCACCCTTCTAGTCAAAGCATTTCATTCAACCTTATTATTATATAACACTTTTGCACTTTTTTGTTTACTCTTTGAACTGTCACTTTTACATTACTGTTATTATGTTCAAAGCTTACTAAGCATTTAAGTATTCCTGTGAAGGAAATTCAATACGAATAAGATCACACGCGTGCCACCACCCTGCGTAGGGCGCTGCTAAAGTCGTCGACCACGTAACACGCTATGCATACTTCAAAATTTCGAATAAATGTGCCTAGAATAATATGCGTATAATATAGTAAAGTATTACATGATTACATGCTTACCTGTTCTGCGTCATCATAATAGCGACAAACGTTGGCAACAAAGAAAACAAAAGTGAAATATAAGCAGGCACTACCGCACCGCCCGGTTAAAAAAAACTATAGTGGTTCGCAATTACACTTGCGTGCTCCTACGACTATATGACTATAACCTATACTTTATGGAGCTATCACCGCCTGAATGCACTGTGGATTGCAACAAAACGGCTAGATCAGGTTTTTTAGCTTCATGTAATATAATTTGCAATGTTCATCCACTGATTATTTTACAACGACAGGTAGTGGCACACGTCAATTGTTTATTTTTTACAAATACTTTATGGTGTTGATACATATTATTACTATCAGATATTGGTAGTTGCATGAAACTCTGCTTGACTTCATGACTCGTTTCTACTTCAAGTATTTAATTTCAGCTGCCTGCGTCAAGTCTTCGTACCTGCACAAATGTCGGTTGACAGAAAGATTCTCCCATCACATCGGTATAGTTTTATTATTTTTTTCCTTAAAGTCATGACATGAATGTAGGAATATATTATGAAGAATTGCAACAACAGGATGAGATGGATGATACCTTACTTGCCGATGCAACAACGGATAGATGATGATGATGGTGATGCCACCCTATATTATAGGTATGACTAACACAAATATAATAACGGCAAAGTAACGAAACTCTTTCATTCATTTATTTCAGAGCATTAGACACAAACGTTATATAACAACTGCAACGGTGACGCTACCGCTGTGCTGCTTTTTTTAAAAACGCTATGAAAAAATGGGACAGTATAAAAAGTAAGAGTTGATAGGTCATGCGCTTTTATTCACATTTTGTCATGTCAGGCAAGTGGTGCACCGTAATTCTGCTTTTATGGACTATAGCTAATGGCCCGAGCCCGGTAGTGGGCTCGGGTCGTGGCGGTGACGTCGTGAACGCAACTGTAACGTTATCGGAAGACCTTGGGAATTCCAGTTCCAGAAGTGGTAGTGCCAGCATCGATGGGCTGAGAAAGTCGGCAAGTTGGAAGAGTGATTTTGTAATCATCAAAAGTTCCCTTGGAGGCGACGAGGTTTTTTCGAGAGTGAGGAGAATAAGGAGGGCAGCGTCAACGGAGTTTTTGAAAGTGAAACTTTCCAGCGGAAGTTACGTGTACAGGTGTGTGAATCTTCCTTATATTGCTACTACCTACTCATTATATACTGGGTGTGTGAAACCTGATGGTAATAAATTGAGTTGGATTTTCATAAATATTTACATAAAAGGAAGTCACGCAGCAAAATAGTCATGAAATGGTGCTGAATTATAATCAAATTAAGTACGAGTTGGTAAAAGTGGCTTTTTACAACATCTCATGGAAAAAGTGAAATGTAAAAGTGTTCAGTGAACCAATGAACTTGTTCATCCCAATTTATTTTAAGCCAATGATCAGATACAGAAGGAAAGGAATGGAAATTCTTGATTTAAATGCGTTCAACAATTAATTTGGATTGAGTGAATTGTCCTTTTTAACCTTTGAATGATTTTGAGAATTTGCCTTCTCAACTTTTAGAAGCGTACATATATTATCATTTTAATCCTGTGCACTTTTTAGATGTGACAAAAAGTTGTCTTACGCGCACTTCAACTTACTGAATACTATACGATACCTTTCGTTAAATGGTTTATTTTAAGTTTTTTTAAGCACGTAAAGTGAGACCATCCAATTTTAGTCCCGTTTTATGTTGATATCTTTCCAGACCGGTTCCTTCCGACTCGAAAGAATCAACGCAAGAACCATTAACACGCGTAACTCGCGCATATCCTGACAGCATTAAAAAGACGAGTAGTAAGGGAGGATATGGGTATGATAAACCGAAAGGGTACTCGTACACCACACCCGAGCCAGTGGTGAGGGAAACGACGGAACAAAATGATGCAGATTCCATAGCGCCGCCACCACCAGTTGGTGTTCAACCAGATGCTAGCTACCGTACAACGGTAACGCCAGTTTTACTTGGAAACTGAAATTCATCCGTTTAAATTTAACGCATTTAGCCGCCTTAGCTATTTCTACTATATGATAAATTTGTTATCGCAGACTACAACGGAAGATCCTGTAGATATTCGCGATAACATACCTGGCGAACCGGGAAAAGACTACAGCGCATTAGCTAGCATTCCAAAAACAACTTTTACTTGTGAAGGGTGAGCATCTGAAGCGAGTTTTATACCACGTTTTATTTGAAGCTTAACACTGCTTTTACAAGTTATTCTTTTAAAATTTAGACGTTCACCAGGCTTCTACGCTGACCTCGAAGCTGGTAAAGAGCTCAAACAAATTTTTTATTGACTTTTCAATATTTCCTATTCTATAGATGCATCCAAAAAAATATGTAACTACTATGATTAAGTTATTCACATGCAGATTATGCTGATCTTGTCTTGGCCCGGCAATTGCGTTTGTGTTTTTAATAAAGTCTAATTTAATCTTCACGAATATAGGGTGCCAAGTATTTCATCGATGTACAGATGACCCTTGGTATACTGGCCAAGTTAGGGTAATCATGGTAAGTTTGATACATTTTTAAAAACTTATACAATTGAAGGTACGACAACGTTAATATTGATTTATTGTTTCACGTATCCAAATTCTTAATACGATATTTACTAACTAGCACAAATTCATTGATCAAGGTATTTCTTGTAATTCATTTCATTTTTCGCATCTAGAGAGTCTAAAATTCCTTAGTAAACTTAGAGTACTACATCATACAATTAGTATTTTGAAGTGTAAAAACCGTTTTATAACGCAGCTCTTTTGTAATTCCAGGACTCATTCTTATGTCCAAATGGTTCTTTGTTCAACCAACAGGTATGTTCAAATAATGTTATCTATGTAAAGCAAACTGCTGGATGACAGTCACACAAACACACAAAAATCGACATTACACCTACTACAAGAACTGAAAAGGCGAGGAGATGTATGTCAGTGTTCCATCCGTTATTTAACCTTTTCCCTGTACAAAGTTATATAGGATAATGTACCCTCGTAGACTTGCATACGTAAAACTGTACTCTGAAAACACATACACGTAACACACACAAAATCATGAATTTTACATATTATATTGTTAAATATTATTTAAAACTTTATCTGGCATTGAAGAAAGTTTATTGAGGAAATATACTGATTTATAGATTTTTTCTTGTGATTGGTGGGACAGTACGGACTGTAAAGGCTCCGAAGAGTTTTATGAGCTCAATCAACAAATTGGTCAACTTGAAGAGACCGACGTATGTTTGTTAGAATCTGAGAAGTCTATTTAGTGTTATAAATAAAATATACGGGGAAAACTAAAGACAGTTCACGGATCGTTTGGATATTTTTAGGCAGGAACTGTGCAATACGTAAAATTCACAGGAATACGTGTTCCGCCAGCACCAGGAACTAAAAAAGTAGCAAAGGGCATTATTCCAAAATCAGAAAGAAAACCTTTACCAACAGAATACAAAAATAAGAAACCTGGAGGGAAAGCAGGAGGGGGAGGAAGCGGCAAACTCCCTCTTGGGCCCGACGAAGAAGAAGATCATCAACTAATTGAAGAATTTGTTGGCGGAGAGGATGAAGACTTCCGACCCTTAAGTTCTCAAATTTCGGAGGAAGAGGACAAGCAAGGAAGTAGTGGCACAGTTGACGAGGTAAAGGTATCAACCTCGTCCTCAAAACGAACATCTAAGAAGAAGAGTTCTAAGAAGGCAACTACAACCACGACGACCACACCGGCTCCATCATCGTCAAGTGAGGACAGTAGTAGCGATAGTAGCGAAGAGGAGACGCAAGAACCTTCTGCTGCAACCAACAATAATGCTAATCCATTTGTGGTGAACCGAGACAGGGGCGAAGTGAGACCTCTTATATTGTAGCCAGTAGCCACTACCTATAATAATAATAATGAATTCTTTCAGAGTTATTCAAAATAACGCTTCATTGGTTACAATAATTCGTTTTTAAATTTGTAGCAAGGTGAAGCTGCAACTCCACCCGGAGAATTAACTCCTCCAGATTTTGCAGGAGAACCCGTTGGAAAAGATGAGGCTACCACAGGTTCGCCTTCACCTGCCGCTGCAACACCGAGAGCAGATTATCGTGACGAGTACCTTCCACCGAAAGAATCTAGAGGATACTCATATCCAAAACCGGACAACTCGTATCTTCCACCGGATAAACCACAAAACTCATATCTTCCTCCGCGCGGCGAATATCTTTCAGGTAAACTAAATACAGGATTACTAAATTACTTATTGTGGGAAATTTTTGGTTCATGGGGGTTGACGATTAATGATGATAATAATATTTGCGAAATGATTCACAAATTTAGGTACTTCCCCGTCCACCAATCAATACCTACCTCCAACCCGAGCACCCAGTAGAGATTATCTGCCTCCCGAACAAGGACTGGTGCGCGTAATTCACATTGTTAATGCTCATGTTATATCTCTGATGTCATTATTTTTGTAAAATACTATACGTTTTACAATGAATCCATATTATTTATTTCTCAGCATACGTATTCACCGGAGCCGGACTCTTACTACAGAAAACCGTCTGCAGGATATGGTCAACCAACTCCGCCTACTCAACCTTCCAATGAATATGGTACACCGACAGATTCGTATCTGCCTCCGAAACCGTCCAAGGAATACCTACCCGCGCCTAATGCTCCATCCAGAGAATACGGTGGCCCCACAAAGGACAGTTATGCGCCACCATCGAGGGAGTATGGTGGACCTGTCAGGGATAGCTATGCACCACCTCCGTCAAATGAATACGGTGGACCCACAAAAGATTATCTTCCTCCAGCCAAAGACTACTTACCACCAAATACATATTCTCCTCCACCACCACCACCCTCAAATCAGTACCTGCCCAAGAGTGAGTACACTGCTCCACCAGCTCCACCCCCTTCCTTTTCCTATGGAACTCCACAGGTTGGTGGGTACACGTACTTTCCCCAACACACAACAGTCACCACTGAACACTGGCCAGCCAAGTTTCAGTACGAAGCGCCAGTAACACCAAACAGCTTTTTCTCGCTACATAGCTATGCCCCAGGAGGATTAACTTATGGAACGCCTGCTCCGGGAACTCATTACGATGGCACAGAACGGCCCCCTGAAACATATGGCTTACCTGACCGTCCCGCAGATACGTATGGCTTGCCTGAAAGGCCAGCAGACACGTATGGAACTCCACAGCGACCCGCAGACACGTATGGACTGCCACAGCGACCAGCAGACGCCTATGGAACTCCACAGCGACCAGCGGACACGTATGGAACTCCACAGCGACCAGCGGACACGTATGGAACTCCACAGCGACCAGCGGACACGTATGGACTTCCACAGCGACCAGCGGACACCTATGGAACTCCGCAACGCCCTGCAGACACCTATGGAACGCCCAACAGACCTGCCGATACTTACGGAACTCCAAATCGTCCGGCGGATACGTATGGAACACCAAACCTTCCGTCTGACACATATGGAACTCCCAACCGCCCGGCAGACACCTACGGAGCTCCGAAACCAAGTGGCGACTACGGGTGAGTAATAAATTCTGACTGATAAATTGCAAAACTAAAAATAAATTCTAGTTAGTATTACTTTAAATGTTTTTAGTCCGCCACGAAATGAGTACGGTCCTCCAAACAAACCGCAAAACGAATATGGTCCACCCCGGAATGAATACTTACCACCAAATAAACCACAAAATGATTATGGTCCTCCTACAAATGAATACCTACCTCCGAATAAACCACAAGGTGAGTATGGCCCTCCTCGGAATGACTATGGTACCCCTAACAAACCTCAAAATGACTATGGCCCTCCTCGGAACGATTACTTGCCCCCAAACAAGCCGCAAAACGAATACGGCCCCCCGAGAAATGATTATGGACCACCTAATAATAAACCACAAAATGAGTATGGCCCTCCTCGAAATGAATATCTTCCTCCGAATAAGCCACAAGGCGATTACGGACCACCTCGCAATGAATATGGAACCCCTAACAAACCTCAAAATGACTATGGCCCTCCTCGTAACGAATATTTGCCTCCGAACAAGCCGCAAAATGAGTATGGCCCACCTCGAAATGAGTACGGTCCACCAAATAAGCCACAGAATGAGTATGGCCCACCTCGGAATGAATACGGGCTTCCGAATAAACCCTCAAATGACTACGGTCTTCCTAACAAACCTCAAAATGAATATGGGCCTCCTAATAAACCTTCCAATGATTACGGTCTTCCTAATAAGCCTTCGAATGAATACGGCACTCCTCCCGCTGGGACTGGAGGATATTCCACGTTGCCTGACCACATCTTGAAAGAGTACAACCCGCCTCCAACAGCGCCGTCGGGTTACTCAACAATACCTGACCAAACACCACCACCTCCACTTTATGACACAAGTCAGCCAATAGGTCATCATCCAGCAGGCCTATACACAATAGAACCACCAAAAATAGACATCTTTTCTGTTCCTCTCGTATCATATAGTCATCAATTAGTTAATAATCCTATTTTAGAGTTTCCTCCTTTCAAAAAGAGATAGTCCTACTTTATTTTTTTTTCTAAATTGTCTTTCAACGCGTTATGCGCTTATTACAGTTAAAATGACTGGTAGCTGGTACTGAGAAAACTACTTCATGTGTGCTAAGTTACAACTGACTTGTCACCATATTGTTGATTTTACATTTACGTTTGCATTGTTATCTATGTTAAGGGAGGCAAGAATAATACTTATAATAATCCTCAAATGGTGGTGACGGTGGGCAGAGTATAATAATATGTGGTCTGTCACATGCTGCATCATATGCAATGTGCCGTTTTGCAAATTTCTGGTCAATTTTTGAAAATTTATTTTAGATGTAACAAATAGAATCAATGTACTTCGCTTCTTTGTAACTTCTACATAGGGATTTGTTAATTTAATTGTTTTGATATCAAAGCTCAGTATGTACAGTGTAGCCAAGCTTTAAAATTTGCAAGATTATGTTCGCTCATGAACAAACTTCTGCTCTCAGTATTTAAGGGTCTTGAATACTCACTACTAATCAAGATATAAAGTTGCAAAATACGAAGATGAAGATGTGGAATGTTGATATGAACAGGTATTAATATTTAGTTTTGGATCCTATAAGTTCACAGACTATTGAAATGCAAATAGTTTAATGTTCAAAAGTTACGTTAGTAGCTACAACATAGAGTTAATGTATTCCTAATAAGAAGTATTATGTCACAATAAAAAAATTAAAAAGCGAATTATTACAAATCAACACTTTCTCTTCCACTGCGCATTCTATGACAATGACAGACACTACCAACAATCACAGGTCTTCCATCAAAGATATTCGGTCTAAAATTATGATTCACTAATCTTTATTATTATTAACAAATAGTAGTAGCAACAGATACAACAATTGAAAAATATGAAAATGCATAATGGATCAGTTGATCTACAAAAAACTAATTAGTTCTCATATATCCTTTACACCATCAAAAGGGCTCGCTTCAAAGCCTTTTCTTTCGCTTTGCGCTTTCGTTTCCTGGCACTCACCATCTCTTTGAAAACCAGTACCTTTTCTTTGTCGTTCTTTCTAATTTGTATAACATTCAGTGCAGCCGCATTAAATCCGATTATGTCTTGAAGCTCCTTGCAACGCTTGCCCGCAGCAACAGCTACACCTTTAAATGAATTGGAATTGGCGATGCCCGAAAGAGTAATTCTGTGAAATTTCATTAGAGCATTGAGACACCTAAAAGCTCCTTCCGTTGCAAGTGGATAATTTTCAAAAACTGCGTGAACTGCACTTATCATTAGGTTAACATATTCCACGGGTAGAAGCATAATGCTCTGCTCCAACTCCGAAGCCTTTATCATTGTAAAAGTTTGCAGGATAAATTCTTCGTGTGACTTTGCTCCATAGGCATCCATTAATGGATGGGAGCTCGGTCGGTCCCGGTAAATGTCCAGGGCTTCAATCAATTTATCGGCCTGTGTGGATGTTAATAAATTATGGGATTGTTCTTGTTCCTTCTTCTGCTTCTTCTTATTATTATTACTTATTTATTGTTAATAATTTTTTTTATATTAGCATTGCTTACTGATTTTTCGCTCTCTGCCGTCTTGAGAGATGCAACACCTGCTACTTCCTCCACAGCCTCTTTGTCGACTTCTTCCTCTCTCTCGTGCTCACGTTCGTCGCTCAGAACTAGAATCTACGTTGTTCCCAAAGAAAGAGGACAAATGGAAATTTAGTAAATAGAAATTCATTTAATAATTGACTTCTATGTTCTAGATTTATTTATTTGAATAGCACTCTTGCACTTTTTTACCTCCTGAGTTTTGTGAAATAAGCGTACAGTTTGGTCTCGGCCGGCAGAAACCACAAATTTCCCATGAGTGGCAACACAAGTGGCACCACCGTCAACATGAGCCTAGTCAAACATTCATAGTTATCGTAAAATGGACAACATACAACATTAAACTCATTTCATTGGTTCTTCTTTAGAATCAAAAGGTTAAGTGAATCCATTACCTTCACGGTTTGTATTCTTTTATGTATATCGGCATCATAAATGTTCAGTGTTTCTTTGGCCATTGAAACAACATGATGAGTTCTCTCCAAGAAATTACACCCGACTAATCCATCTGTGTGAGCCATGGAACAAAGAACTGTTTCTTGAACATCCAGCTGTCTTTTGAATTCAAATGTGAGACCTCCATCCACCATAAGAAATTCGGAAAACTGAAGGAAATTGCCGCTACAGGCCACAAATCCCATGTTGTTCGAAAAGACGTCAATACCCCAAACACTATCAAGCAAATAAATTCAGATAGGAGTCATTAATGCAGATTGTCTTCTTCGCGATCTACAACTCAGAAAAAAAAGAATAAACAAGAAAGTTACCTTTCACTTCCACAAGGCTCCACCACTGTAATTTTTCCTAGTGGAATATCACCCAAGAGTAACTTGCCACAAGATGTACCAGCGACGAAGTGTCTATCGCCGGGGCAAAACTTACAACTTATTACAGGATAGTCATGTGAAATTGTCAAAATGCAGGTCAGCAAGGTCCTAAACAAATTTAAAAACAACATGAATAATAAAACTGATTAGTGCATTTATTGGTACTTAACAATACTTAATGAGCGTAACGTACCTATTCCAAACTTTAAAACTGTCCCCGGATGCTGTCAGGATTGCTGTTTTATCACTTGAAAAACAAACGCCATGAATTATTTTTCGGTGGCCATCAAACCCCAAGAGTTCTGATTTTCCTTCTGGCTTTTCCCCCGCATCCACCGAAGCCTTTTCCGGCAATAACAGAACTTCTAGTTGATTCGACGGCAGAGTGCACAGTACCTAGAAATGATTGATAAGATAAATTATATAATTTACATATTTGATTAAAATTACACGGTTTTATTACGGCAGCAATGGCAGCATGGTATTAGTATTGAAATAATAATATACCCTTTTACTGCAAAGTATAGCTAATCAATAACTCTAGTGCAATTCTTATTAAAATTTAAAAAATA
>JAHZNF010001084.1:0-11596 GCA_027744215.1 Troglopedetes dispersus
TCACCAAATCCGTACTTTCCCACTTGCTCATGAGGACAACCAAAGGAACCGAAATGCCCATACCAGCGCAGATGATGTGTGGCGCAACAATTCGAATTTTTTGAATATCATTAAAGTACAACGACAGCAATTGCATTTCTCGGAACATTCTGACAATTGTATTGACACTGATAACATGCGATCGAAACGCAGCTTTCTTGATAAATCTTTTTAACGCCAATACCATGAAATATATGGAGCACTGAGGTTTCAGAAATGATAAGATTGAAATGACCATTGCACTGTTTGTGATCACATACACAACTCCGTAGCAGTAAATGAAGCTCACCGCCCTTCGAGTAGCTTCCACAAGTATTCCCCCGCCAAAGTCAAATTTCGAAAATGCCGCCAAACATTTGGCGGGAATAATGCGCCATGGAGAAAAAGGGGCAACTGCAGCACTCACTGATTGAGAGAGTGCAATAAGCGGTGCAGTGACTCGGTTAATTTGCAATGCCAAAATTGCCAAATGACGATCTTCGACTTGTATCCAGTAACACTGCTCACTGTGGTTGTTCCTTCTCAACCATCGCATCTCAAACTTGATAAGCTCGTTAAGTAAGTAAACAATTGATTTGTGATGAATCCTGTGCACATAAGCCATTGAAGCGTGTACGATACCCACAACGAGGAAGAACCCGTGTGCGGAGTATTCAAGTACTTGAGTATCCTCAAAGATGATTTGGTAGAGTGAGGATATAGTGTAAGTTGAGATGATTAATACGTGCCATAACCAGTGATACGAGACAAACTTTGGGTTAGTTGAAAATTCCCAACAAATACACTGTTTTTCGTCCTTACTTGTGTGTTCCGCATGCTTACATGGTATTGACTCAAGTCTGTAGGGGAAGTGGAGGGATAACGGATTATACATGGGAATTTGATCGAGACAAGCCTGAATGTGTGGAATCAACTCAGTTATCACGAGCATTCTGAATCAAGTTGTGTTATGTTCTGCGATTGTTTGCAAAACCTAGTCACATTTCTATTTTTACTTTTTTAGATTTCTGTGAGTGGTGAGTCCCGTATGCAAATGAGTCTTCTGATGAGTCCTGAGCCAAAACGAATTGACATGTTACTAACTAAATCAGTCATGTCAGATTCAAGCTATGTGTATTTTGTTTTTTTTTGAAATTCTGGAGATCGTGTTATAATATGTCTAGACGCAAGTCAACTATAGAAGGTAATGGCAAACGTTAATTTACTTTTGACAACATAATTTAGCAAAACTACCTAAAACGAAAAATATTTATTCCTATTGTTACACTGCACTACAAAGGAATCCAATAAGTGAAGCAAGGGAAATCACACAGGAAAAATAGGGACATTTTATTATATCTCTCAATCTAGGATATTGAATTTCGATCTAAATTGATTTGTGATTGGTATTATAACATAAATTGTTTTTATTTATACTAGCAAACTTGCCATTATTAGTTGGTAATGATAATACACCGTGTCCTTTAAAGGGTTTAGATTTAGAATTATATTTTTCTGGCAACTCGCTTAGGTCACAAAGTTACTTTATAAAAATAAGTTCGCTTATGCTTCAATTAACGGACTATATTTCCATATGTATACGTCTTGTCCGTGAGACTTCGGGCCTCAGAAATACACGTTTTACGAATTACGTTCAGATTTCGGTGTCCCATAAAGGCTTTGTAAATGCGGAAATTCATGATGGAATTTACGTACAATAATTTGAAACAATCTCAACAGTTCTCTTTCGTTTGCTTACAACTCGTATGATGTTTTGAGAAAGCCTGCTATTTAAAGAAATGCATTCTGACCTTGCTTAATCTGCTATGTACCCACTGAAGACACAAATTAAACTGATAGTCAATAGGCTAGGTCCTAGGACTGGAATAATGTACACACTTTGGCAAACGTGTTTTGGATTACTTCTTCAGTAAACGATATAAAACACAAAACTTCGTGTCGCATTTGAGAAAACTGTTTACGATTCCAGGGATTCCAGTCTACATACGTTTTCAATGTACCGAAACTATTCATGAAATCTAATCGACAATACATGTAATTTAATCCTCTTAATTGGAGCACAAGCGTATCAATTCTTATCAAACTGCTGAACTAACAAGTAGATGCCAAAGTTAACTACACCGATAAGCACCTAAGATAAATGCCACTGGGGGTAAAATGAGGCGAGGAATTCGAAAATCACAATGAAAGTCCCACAGCCATATTTACTGTAGATGTGTGTTCCGTATGCTGTGAATTAGATTGCGACGTTTTCTTCAGTTTATATGTATACATTTCTTGTGAATAAGTTTCATACCAACCAGTCTCATAAACAATTTTAGACGACTTACTATTAAGCACAGTGCAGTTATGCTACAGTAAAAATGATATATTGCCAATTGGAAAGACGCTTGCAAGTATGTACGGATTATTTTTGCAAATAGCTAATATGACAGGTGCGAAGAACTTGTTAGTTGTGGTTGTTAAAATTTGAAATACTTGTATTTTCTCAGCCAGATTTAATTACTTTAGCATAAACCTTAGTATAGGACTAATTGCTGACAGAGTAACCGATTGTCAACCGGTTGTCGGTTTATATACCAACAAGCGGGTTACTGCGTGTATGTGAAATCGTAAAAATGTTTATGAACCTGGAACAAAACTTACTCGCAGAAAATACGCAGAAGTGCTATAGTAAACGTTCTAATTTACTCAACGGCGAAAGGAGCAGACGCACTTACACGAAACATGGCCGCCCATTCGGCACTTTCGATTTTCGGATTCCTCGCGTCATTTTAACCAGTGGCTCTTATCTTAGCTGCATATCGGTGTGGTTAACTTCAGCATTCTTGTAAGTGATATGCCAGAAATGACGTAATTATAAACGCTTTAAAGGACGAAGTGTATTTCAATTTATTTTAAAGTACGTGCTCATCTCAACGTATAAGTTTGTACGTTACTTCAGCATTTAAAGGTAGCGATATGAATCCTATCAGTCATAGAAAGTCGTAAAGGCAAATAAATTGAGTTTTTATTTCCTCAAAAAAAGCAGGCTTGAGCAATTATGGAATAGATTTAGACTGAGTAAATTAAGCATGATGATTGGGGACAACTGAGCCATTTTGAAAAAGCATATCAGCAATTTCAAACTAAAATACTACCTTTGGCTTTAATTTTTTTCATCGAACACAATAAATTTCATTAGATTATTTTTTTTAAACTTTACCGCACACTTCTTATAAATCGTTTGGTGGGAGCTGAAAAAGGTTGAGCGCCAAGGCAAACATGTTTTTTTCTGGATTGAATATTCTACTAGTTTTAAACCAATATATATACCTAAACAGATTAGACTTAATATTATGCTTCGCAAATCAGAATTAATTTCGTAACTGGCCAAATTGAGGAGCACCACGGAGATAAATTGAGAACACGTAATTTCTGCTCAATTGTCAGTCCTTTGTCTGTTCAACCAGTTTTGGCCTGGGTTGGAATTCTGCCTGCACGTAAACATGTAACACAGTTTTCATAAATACAGTGGGGAACTCTTAAGCGTTTTTTTTATTTTATTTAACGTGATACGTCAATGCGTAAAAATATCGTCAAACTTATGTAATTTCATGAACTACTAATTACATAATTAATGTACCAATGTATGCACATTAAGTTTAAATGCTATTATCATCAATCATCACATTCTTCTACTCACACAAATCTTTTTTTCTAATTACATACATACATATACTATTTTACCTTTACTTATCTGAAATTTGTCCTTACTTACTTTAAGTCACATCATAAGTTTTAGCTTATCCCTCACCAATAAACAATGTAAATTTGTCGATGGAATAACTACCTGTAAAAAGGGCTCCAGTACAGACAATAAAATCAATTATTATGTGCGCGCTTAGCGCCACTGCATTTCTCATAGAAAATGTCTATATTTTTTTTACACTTTTCCAGTACCAAATTGAAACTTGTAGATAATCCACCAAGGACGATGGGGTGCTATAACTATAACTGTGCATGACAATATGGAATACACTGCGCATTAGGTATAACTATAACTTACTCACTAGAGAATTCGACGAACCACTAATTGAAATCACAATAGCAAATTAAGTTTATTCCTTTTTTACGCATATGAAATTGTTAGGTGAATAACACCGTAACCGAAGTCTGACTCAAGGTGCACAACAGGCCGATGGACAAAAAAACTATGATTTTACTCGATGAAATGAAAACACAAAACAAAGACTGGCATTAAATTTGGAAAGCAGATAATTCAAGCTCCCATCCGTTACTCAAGAGTGACAATAAAAAATTAGGAGGTTGTGTAATAAGTATTGCCTTTTGCAAATTTTATCTCTCATCAGATTTATCGCAACCAGCATTCCTTCGGTATCTACCATATTAACCCAAGAATAAATATTTATCTGAATGACGTCCGTATTTCGAGGTGTGCTTTGGTTCTTCTCAATATGAAACGTAAACTGACTCACTTACCACAAATTTTGAATTTCACAAGATTACTTCTACAGAAGCTAAACCGGTGATCTGACAAAGAACTGACCTGAGCATGATTCGTGCTTCACTTCTGGCGTGTATCTACCTACAATCTAATAGGGATTTTACAAACGTGAGTTGACATAGAAGTGTGTACAGAAATCTGAGTGTTCTCAGTTTTACAGAAACCTATATTAAATTTAAGGACTCTTAAAATGAAAACTGTTGCTTTTTACCAATTTATTGGGCGACTGATTCAATCAAGAAAGGAGATTCCCAGCAAACCTCAGTGAAGGTTTTGTGACACTTCGATTGTAGATTTCATGATGGTTAGGTGACAAAAATCATATACAACCAAATTTTTGCATCTTCCATGCATAATATGTACGTCATTTGCTACATAGTTATAACGATGCAAGTTTTGTACATATACTGTGCATGAAAATGTGTATCGTGAAATTGATAGAAAAGTGAGTCCTTACTGATACAGAATATGTACTGCCCTGCTGATATTCAGGAATTCAGATTTTTATATGCAAAATTTGTACTGAATACGTACCTGCGAAAAGTCAAAGCAAGAACTTTGCATGTAAAGCGTAAAATCAAAGTTATTTGGTTCCTTATTTTGAGTTCTTATTGTCAATGAAGCTTGCACTTTGAAATTTTAAAAGAAATTTTTGGTGCGTATTGGACCAAAATGACCGAAGTTCAAACGGAAATTAAAAAATTTTCGGTGGTGCACTTTACAGAAGATAACACCGTTGCTGCAGTACCAACCTTGTGGTTACGTAATGGTAACACCCAGTGTCCTTGGCCGAGTCCTCCTCCCAAAAGGTTTAGAAAATTACTTGCGGATTTTAACTTCAATCCTCCAGCGCACTGGCCCCTGTACTCAGTTACTATAAAGTTGTCCACCAGTAAGTTAGTGAACCGCGAACCATTAGCAAACAGCGTGTGTGTTTCTAATAAAGTTCTTCGAATCATCATTATAACCTGGAGCTACCGGCTATCATTATTTTAAATTACAGATGACTACGAGAAAGCCAAGCGGAAGGCCGACAGGTTTTTAAACAACTCAGATGTTGAAAGCAGTGACGTCAACTTTGGTGGGCCAAGGCGATCCGTGTGTTCCATCATCCAGCTTCCTGTTCCTCCAGTGCTGAATTCAAATCCAGGTGATCATGCCAGAATCGAATGTTTTAATCGAATTAAAATATAAAAGCAAAAAATATTATTAGAAAACTCATCCAAGTGTCTAACTTCAAAACTGTACAGATACGCGAGGTATCCATGACACATCGGACGCAACTGGTGGCTCAGCTATTCCTCAGACCACAACCTCATCAGAGACGATTTCAGATAACATTGTATTCCCTAATATTGGTACAAATTAATTCCACCATCATTATGTTTACTAAGATGCCACATCCTTTGTGAAATACTTCAATTTTATTATTTGTATAGATTTAGGTTCTTTGGGAATTGGGGAATCGGTTGTCCTTGCCTCATCTACTGACCTGGATGGCGTAAAGAACGAACTGCGACGTAAGAAACTATGCAAAAATAGTAGAAAAACCGAATGGGATAGTCAGCAAACTTCTTTTTACATCTGAATACTATAATTTCCACAGAATTTCAGGAGGTGGTCCTGCTCAAATTGGAGGAAATTAAAGGGGAACAAGTTCAGATAAAAAACCTACTCCTCAACGTCTTGGCGTCGCAGGCTTCGCAATCAGTTACGCGTGAAACTGGAGTCCTAAACCTAATACCGGTGGAGTCTGAAGAAGACTACGTTAACCTTTGTGAGGAGCTGAAGCATGAGGATAACTTCAAAACTTTAGTGAGTCACCGACAAAGAGTTTTTATGAATGGGAAAAGGTATGTGGTAATAAGGAGACAAAATTCCTTTTTTCTATTGCAGGTGAACGTACTTTCCAAGGTAGGCGGAGAAACTCTCACAAAAAATGTGTACAATATCCTCAGTACGGCCATTTCAAGGAAATTCTGTCCACACATCCGGCTTACGAACTTGAGTGGAAAGATAGCGTTTGGAGAATCTGTGTTGGCAAAAGTAGTACGAGGTAGGACTGAGGTTCCATATTTCTCAAAAGCTTTGCAACATTATTACAAAATAATACCATTATTGCATTTCACTGTCACAGACTCCGTTCACAAAAGCCCACGAGCCTGGAAAACTGGTAACGACATTATTAACAAGAGCATTGGTCAGTGGTTCCGGATTCACGGGAACATTTCCAAGACTGTACCAGGAGGAGAACCAGTCAACCATGGGGAGACCGAAGAACAAACATCTGGTGACACCACGGCGAACAGCCTCGCGGAGAATCAGAGAGGAAGTCAACAAAGCTCTTCAAGTAATTAGAGGTTCTCCTGGAACAGCACATCTATCCGGGATCCATGCTTGTACATCTTCAGCATTATCATTAGAATCCTTTCCAGAAATCTCACTAGGTAATCATAGTATGTCAGGTTGTGTATCTGAAGCGGCTGAAGAGTCCACCGCAGAAGTGCCACTATCAAATCCTACTACTGCTACTTCGTCGACTCCTAAAACTGATTTTTTTGTAAAACCTTCGCAGCTGCAGAAGTGGGCTGTAACAAATAATATTACCCATTTAGCGGTTAGTCAATTACTAAAATTATTGAGGGACTGGTTACCATTTGAGGGTTTCCCGAAGGATGCTAGAACTCTCCTTGAAACTCCTAGGAATATAAAGTTTCTATCAATTGGTGGGGGTGACTTTTACTACTTCGGTCTTGAAAATTGTGTAGTGCATGCTCTAAAGTCAGGTTATGTTCCCGACAAAGGCTTTGTAGTTGAGAGGTTTGCAGGTATTCAGAATTTAATTACTGTAACGATAGGCATAGATGGTCTGCCAATAAGTAAAAGTTCAAATTTGCAATTCTGGCCCATATTGGGTTACCTCGACAATATTCACTGTAGTGTTTTTGTAATTGGTTTATTTTGTGGTAGCACCAAACCGTACAGTGTGCATGAGTATTTAGATCACTTTATTCAAGAAGCAAGTAACCTAGAATCTCGGGGAATTACTTTTGGCGAGAATATTTTCAACGTTAGGATTCGATGTGTTATTGCAGATGCGCCTGCTCGTAGTTTTTTAAAATGTATTAAAGGTCACACTGCGTACTACTCCTGCGAACGGTGCTACAGGAAAGGGAAGTGGAGAAATCATAGGATTTGTTTTCATGTAAATCATGAAGCAGAGATTTTCACAGATGAAACATTTCGAAGTCAAATTTATGCAAATCACCATGATGGTGAAAGTCCTCTTCTAGCTCTAAACTTCGGGATGATTTCACAAATACCGCTAGACTACATGCATTTGTGTTGTCTTGGGGTTATGAGGAAAATGTTATTGATGTGGACACAGGAAATCCCACACAAACTCTCAGGGCGCTTGATAAAGAAAATATCGAAACGATTGTTAAATCTGCGTGCATATATTCCCAGCAATTGGGGGACGAGAAATATGAGCATTTTTTATTATTTCACGTGGCAATTTACATATTAATTTCCGAGCAGCTTTGTGAGAAGGAATGGATCGTATATGCTGGAAAGTTATTAGCAAAATTTGTTGATGATTTTGGAAGATTGTATTCGAAGGATTCGGTAGTATACAATGTACATATGCTAACACATCTGCATTTAGATTCACTAGTTCATGGTCCTTTAGATAGATTTAGTGCCTTTCCTTTCGAAAATTTCATGAAATTTATAAAATCTACTTTAAGGGGAAATAAGAACCATTTAGTGCAGGCTGTCTCTCGTATTGGTGAGCGGAAGGTGTTGACGGAGTTTGGGAGCACACGGCAAAATAGTAATATATTTTGTATCAACAAAAAAGATCAGCTTAATTATTATATTTTGGGTAATAACAGAATTTGTAAATTAGTAGGTATTCAGGAAACTACATGTATTGTTCGATATGTTCGTCATCAGGTTGACGTGGAATCTTACCCACTAAACTCAAGCCTATTAAATATTTTCATGGTGGACGGGTTAAAAGGGAGAGAAGTTAGTTTGCCACACTCGGATTTTATTAAGCAATGCTTGTGTCTACCACAACAAAATAAATTACTCTGTATACCTATGTGTCACAATACGTATGTAATTAATAGTGATTCAGCTTCTTAGTTTGTACTTAGATTGGTTAGTTATTTGTAATGTTTCATGTAATACAGTGCGCTGATAAATAAACAAGTATTGAAGATGAAGTTTCAAACCAGTTTTATAACATTTATTAAATAATTAAATAACCATATTGCACCTATTCACCCTGCATGGAATGCATTCAAATTATGTACAAATCTCGTGCAATTCTACACCCACAGATACTGCATCTTTTTTGCGTAGAAATTGTGTGATTTTTCTAGTATTGATTTTGCAACCGATAGCTACATGCAATGTTTTACTGTGATTTTACATGTAAAGAAACTACATATATTTATTTGCATCATATCTGCATATAAAAAGTGGGCAAACCTACACCAATTTCATCGTGAGTTTAGTTGTACATATTCTGTATGAAAGGATGCCGAAATTGTTTATTGGGTATGAACTTTATTTTGCAGAACTCTTTCAAACTCAATTTAAAATTTTGTCTGCTGGTGAGTGATCCATGTGTAACATGTAAACTATTATTTATCTTTTCGTTGCACTAACTATACTCAGTAGTAATGCCACAAAGCTTTACAAGTTATCTTTAATGCTCTGCTCGTTGGTCGAATATTTGTTGAAATGTGTAAAAAGTTGTCTTCGGAAAACAAAATACGTGTGCGTAGTAACAAAAAATGAATGGGATGTTGTTGATGAATGATGGAACTGAAGATGATTTTCTTCTGACGGAATTTATCATGTCTTCAGAAGAAACAAGTATTGCTGGCATCCATGAAAAGCTGGCTTAAGTAAGTGCATTGCTGAATTATACAATGTTTATTGAGTTTGGAAAACTTAATGCATGAAAGTAAACCGTGTACCAAGTATAAGACATTTATACCTACTGCACTTATTATTATACTGTTTTAATTTGAGCGAAGTTTAGTCTCACTAATGCCAACTATAAACTCTAGACTTATGTAAACTCTGATGCGACTTGTTTGGCCCAAAAATATAGGAAGTCGCGATAATTATGTTTTCCAGCGGACTCTGTTCGTGCTTCATGCCCCATGAAAATTACTACGCAATTGTTTAATGTTAATATGTTTTATTAAAATCCACTTATAGATGTTTAAGTATTATTACAACCAAATTCTCTTTGTCCAATCAACTAATGGTGTGGTTTTCTATTTGTTGCTTTATATTAAAAACTGAGCAGAATGTTACGTGCACGCATCTGTCCACTGCGTGCCAACTATTGTGGTTTCTCTTCAACATAAAATTGACCGTAACGTGTACAATGACAATGACATTATTATTATTATGCCTGCACGTGCGAGTACAAAGTGTCTGTCCAACAACAAACATTAATATATCCTACTCCAAGCTTACCGAATAGTATAGATAATATGTTATGTAATATTATTATGGCATACCTGTTATTTTATACTCAGACATTAATTAGCAGACGACAGTTTGTTAGGTACGTGTCGAATCCTGTTTGAGAGCAGGAGAGTGAACGAACCAACATAAACAAATTAAGTAAATAGTTAATCAGTGTGTCACATGACTCTGTGCACACAGTAGACTGTGTCCTTGGTTAAACATTCAGCTTTCAACACGTTTACACATGATCAGTAAATAAGGCACATTTGGTGGAGATTTAGGTTTCACCTGGTTCGGGTGTCGTGGCGTGGCCGTGGCAGACAGGGAATTGCTCCGCACTTTTAAACGTTAAAAATGCACTTAAGTAATTCTCGGAATGCGACAGACTTTCCGGTTATGTATATGTCAAGATTGGTTTAGATGATTCTAAATAAGGAACACAGGGGAAAATGTTGCCATTAAGGTGGAATATTAAACCATGCGTATTTATAAAAACAGAAATTAAACTACTGCTTCAGTGATCACAAGAAAGAATGAGTGCCACTACTGCGAAGGGGGATGTTTAAGCTGTACCGTTGGTCTAATAAGTTTGCTTTCTTAATTACTTTGATAATGTAGACCCTACATACAGTCTCCATTGTAGAGTTTATGATTCAGAAAATTTATTCCGCCACATTTTGCTAATTATTTCATAACAGGAGGCAAGGAACCCAAGTACAAACAAAGCAAGCATCTTGGCGAGGTAATTTTTGTATTGATTTTTACTTTTATGAATGAATCGTCAGTTGTCACTCTTGTAAATAATGTAAGAGATCCTGCCTGAAATGCAATGTCCTTTGTCTCTGAATAATATGCGCCTTGTTTGCGACATGCAATACGCATGCACAAGTCAAGGTTGACTTTTGCGCTGTATATCAGCATGATGACGACTTTGTCAACTTTTGTCACCATCATAATAATAGAATAATAACCTAATCACAACAATATCTGTAGCACGCTCCGCACAGTCAGCCATTATGATTTGATGAGAAGGTAATACCTTACATATACCTATTTACCAACCTGTGCACCTTTTCTTAATTCACACTTGCTTAAATACTTTAATAGGAGTGCCTCATCATCATCTCATCACACATACATTTTTGTCACTCCTTAGTTAATGGTCACATTGAACTGTCTGGGATGTATTTATCTCATCAGGCATTGTTTGCTCCTGACTTGAACATGATGAAATACCAAATGGAAAACTAATCATGACTGGTTCTTGATTGGATCATCATCATCAGGAGCAAGCAGCGACACCAACATGCATCATTATGCTATTCTATTATGATACGTCACGCGTCTGCTCGTGTCAATTCGCGTGAACTAAAAATTACCACGCAAATTGATTGACTGTTTACCACACAATATCCTCACTTGTTCTGAATGTTAATATTCAGTTGCCTTCAAGTTGACTCCACAAACATGATCGAATCACACCCAAACCAGGTAAATGTATCTATTACTGTGAACAGAAGGAGTGTTATTCGTTGCTTTAAATAGAACAGG
>JAHZNF010001085.1:0-10199 GCA_027744215.1 Troglopedetes dispersus
TTATGTGTGTGTGTGTGTGTGTGTGTGTGTGTTTGGTTCTGTGTGTTACTTTTCACCATCTCATCTCATGAATCTCATCCATTTGCACAAGAAGTCACACAAAAGAGTCAGAGAAGTGGTAGCACCACAGAAGGATGGGTATGGGTAAACTGAGTCTCACAATCTCTGCACGCACACACTGTCGTGTGTGTTATGTAAAGTGAATAGGAGCACGGAAGAAAGGTTTCAGAGATTTGTTCTGCTAGCTTCGTGTTCAACACTTTTTCACTAAAAGAGAACGAGTGAGAAGTGAGAATTAATGATGAACGTAAGCAAGATCACCATATCGGCAAAGCTTACACTTTTTGGTACATATAGCTCGAGTCATCTAGTCGACAAATCTGTACACATTACTTTTTCGAATAAAAATGCATCATGAATGAACGACAAAAGCTTGTGAAAGAACATTACCCACATTCCAGACCAGCAGTTCGCATAGATATATTCAAGGATTCGTGTTCACACTATAATAAATTTTAGTGTGTTTATGTGGTAAGATAAGCATGACAAATTCACCAACACTAACTGAGCCAACAATTAATTGTTTGATTGATTCCGCGTTTAATCGTATCATGAATAATTATTAGAGAAAAAATTGGAACTCTAGAAAGTCATGAGAGACAGCGTTTCTTTCTTTGAAACAAAGACAAATATATTATGCTTTATACGTCAGATAGACAATCTCAGTATTGGTGCATGATGTGAACTCAAGGAGGTCATGGACGTTATTATTGGATAGTAGTACGTACAGTGTCGTGCTGTGTCGCCTCCTCGGTCGAACCAGATTAGTGAAACATATTATGCAAAAAAGTTTCACGCATAAATGTATTATGCAATAAATGCAAAAAAATGTAATTTTCAGTCCAGCAGTGCCATTACGGTGTGTGTAAAAAACTATGTAACTTTACTATGTTACTCATTGCACTCAATTCGTCGAGCCAATTCGAACGAACCCACAGATTCCTGTACAAAATTGTGCTGACGAAGAAGAAACCATCATATAGGTAAACTTATAAAATGAATACTGTACTGAGCCCTGCGCCGACTGAAGACAAGAAAGAGGTGATCGCATGTAAAATAAAATTCATTGTTCTTTCCACTTTTTCCATATTTTGTAACGCACCGAAATACTACGTTGGGTCACACTCGGAGAAGAGACATGTCGTGTGGGATACGAAGTACAGCAAAAGGCACGGCACAAACATGCTCGATTTGTTGTCTTTTCTAATCAGTGTCCTATACATGCCATGCACACGGCAATATCACACGACACTAAGGCACACATTCAAGTTGAATTGAAACGAAAATCATAAAAAGTGAGTCGAATATACTGTCGACTTGTCGACGAACTTCTGTGTTTGTAGTGTATAAGTTTTGCTATGTGGCTAGAAAAGAGCTCGTGGCCAGCAGAGGAGTTTTTAGATTTGAGTTCCATTCTATCCATAATCCAATCCAAACTACATCATATCATCATAACAATCAGCCACACAAGGAGGCAGGGCACAAGTTGGCCAGTTTTTTAGTCAGTTCAGTTCAAGGAAGTTTCAGGATTAGTTGTCTGCCTGCATTTTTAGTGACACTTCCTGCCAATTCCAGGATTTTTTGTTGAACTTTCGTTATTTTCAGTAGGTTTAAAGGAAAAAAGTTATTTTGCGTGCGGTGGTTTTGGATTTTTAGTTTTTTTGGTAGTCAGATTTTGAATTAAATCTGTTCGAGTTTTAATCATTTAGTTTCTCAATTCAGTGGTAGTAGTGCTGCAATTGGGCAGTAATTGGAGAAGGAAATCGTCTACAAAATTACTTATGGTGTCCCGTAATTAACACTTTTACTAACAGCAGTGCTGCCAGGAGGGTAAGGTAAGGTGGCGCTGTAAAATATTCTCTTTTTTTATTTATTCCATTGTCCACAAAAGACTGCATTTCATTGCAGCGGGGTTTTGAGGTTATTTAAAGGTCGGTATTAGGGGTATGTATTCTATGAAGAAGTTAAAATATTTATCGAAAATATTTTTTAAAAGTACTTGGCATATTGAAACTAATCATCCATGTAGTTAGTGACATACTGTAGAATGGCACCGGCGGAAATACAACTCAAAACAATTCAAACAAAACGACGTGACGAAGAATCTAATTTACCTTTATGTAGGTATGCTATATTGAATTTCCTTTCCAACAGAATTCTGGCTAATTTTCACCGGCTTTTAGATCAAAAGTTGGAATGGAAAGGGGAAAGGGCTAGTTGCATTCAAAGTACATATTAATGCATTCCAAAAAACACAGTCAGTTTTCAAATTAGGTGATTTGCTTAATTTACATATTACATCATTTACCTAGTTTACTTTAGCAGGTAATAGATTACATAATATTACTATGTTATATATTTTTAGCAACAAGGATTTATTATTATTATGTTTATATGTGAAATATAGTTTGTTACACGATTACTTCCACAATTGCATTTCACTTTCTAGGACGATTAGTATATTGCAAGCTAGTGAGTCGTAACGTATTTACTATTTGGGTTTAAACTTGAACATGAGCCTGTGTGTGAACAATATGTGTAACAAAGTGGTACACGACTCACTTACGAATTTACAGTTAAGCAATTTGTTAAATCGTCCATGTTGCATTTTAGTTCTTTGTGGTGGGTTCGACGAGTTCGACAGTTTGTTAATGCGCACATCATCGCAAATAATATGGAAATACATAAAAAATAGCCCATCATGTATAAGAAGAAATGAATAATAACGACTTCAAAAGAAAAACTGCAATATGTTCGTCTTTAGGTTTCAACATAGCACCACCATCATGATTGATCTCATCATGAGCTTCTTCTCTCGGCTTCGCATTTTTGCTTTGTTAAGCAGTTTCAAGTCAGTTAATACTGTGGTATGGTTCGTGAACTCATACTTTACATTTACAGAATCAGCAGAGAAGGGGATGAAATGAAGCACTCTCTCGGACCAGACTTTTCTGAACTGAACCTTCTCATGTGTTAGTAGTTGTGCAGGTTATTTTTTTTCGTGAAGTTGTATAGATAGGTAAGGTAGTAATAATAATATTTTGTGTAAAACTTTTAGTATGTGTACATTATTATGAGCACACAATAATTCCACCAGACAAGCGATAGATCTGGTCTAGTCGAACTGGCCTTGCGTCAAGTTTTTTATAATGCCTAAGCACCATGCTCAATGCTCCTCTCTTCAACTAGGCCCTCATATCATAATATCATCTTCTCCTCTTCTGTTCTCTCTCTTCTGTGTGCTGTTGAGTGAGTTTGTGTTGCTCCGACTCTCTGTGAAGCCATTATTATATAGGACTCGAAATGACGACGTATTTACTGGCATTGTGTATTCGTATTCCTCCTTTCTTTAGTTCGTGTGTGTGTGCAGTAAATGTGTAGCCTCTGTGAGTTCTCAGTTCTCCTTCTTGTGTGAAGTAAAATTTTATAAGCTGGTGTAATGGTCGCTGTCGATGTTACGTACATACGCAATGTGTACACTTTGGATTTTTTAATACTGAATACTGCAGAGAGAGTGCACACAACAGGCTAGGAAGGGGAAATGGTTGAGATTGAGATTACTCCTGTGTAACAACAGGATCGAGTATTATTGGGTATTGAGTTCTTTTCTCGAAGGAAGAGATTGTAATTGAGTTTGAGCAAACAGGAAGGATTAAAATTAAGTTAAATGTTTAGAATTACCTGCTCGAAAACAGAGTTTGAAGGATTTGGAGAAGAAAGGATTTATGGAAAGAAGAGCCTTACTTTTTAGTACAATAAGTTTTGGACAACCAGCTGATACGAGACGGAGTATAGCTACATATATAGGGGTTTGCCATTTTAAGGTGGCAGCCAGTGGTGGTAGTGGTGGTGCTGAGGTGGGTAATCTTGTCTGCTTAACGATTGCTCATTAAAGTTGCAAATATGAGGACAAGCAATTAAGAATATGTTGACACAATTGGATTTTAAGAATACACTTAGTTTTTTATTGGCCATATATGATATTATATTCTTTCACATATCCATTCGAGGTCACTTGGTTGAGAAAGTGGAAAAAATAATTGACATTAGGATTGCGTAAAAGTTCAAGGCTAGATAGAGGGACGTTTGTCTTCGTGCATATGGACTAATTAAGATCATTTGAAGAAGAAAAAGATTTACCGAGCCTTGAATATTTATTCTTTAACGAATGAAAATTATCTAAATTAGATTAGTAACTACCTTTTGTGTAGCACAGGAAGCCTGAAAACAAATTCGAAGGTTAATTAGTGGATCTATCCGTTCGCATTACAAATATATTTCCTTCAAATACATCTACCTATCTTTGATGTCGTATTTTTATGCTGTAGACGTTAAGACAAAGACTTTCATATCAATGATGGTATTGAATAATAAGGAATGCTTGTAATTTTTGTGTTTCAGGTAACCCTTCAAATAGTTAGACGTAATTTTTGTAGTGTTGGCATGCCCTCTGCGGGGTCAAGGGTCTATGGCCGACCACGTTGAAGCCAACCCTACCAAAGGCGCTGGGAAATCCAGAGTCCCTAGGACAAGGAAGGCATCTTTATCGAGGAAGTATATTTCAGCGTCTATTGGTGAAGCAACCAAACGAAAGTCTAGGTGAGCCCAAACAAACCAAATTACTTCTTGTGTCTTTTTCCATACCATAATGTTAAATTACTTTGTCATCATCGTTGGCGACTCACAGTCATATATTAATGTAACTGTCAAATTGTGTAGAAACCGTGAAACCAGTGATCTTCGAAGTCCAAAGTTTCCCAAGTTAGAAAATCCAAATCTCCCTCATTCAAGCCAAAGCAGTTCAGGTGGCGTAACCAGTTCCTCTGACACCCGTAAACATAAGAGCAGCGACTTGGTTAAGGCACCAGTTAGTAGACAGTTGCGCAAGAGGAGGACAGGATCAGTGTTCCAGGAGGTGGATAGATCTTCCAGCGAGAGTGAACCAGACATCGCAACGACGGAGGAAGCAGAGAATTCCCCACTGGGGAAAGAGTCAGATCAACATCTCAGAGTACCAACCACCACACGGGAGGTGGACGGTGCATCTGCTGGTGCTGTTGGTGGCAGTGGCAGATCTCAGCAGAGCCCATTGTTTAAATCAAAACTTTCTCATAGCAGCAAATCTTCAAGTCGTAAGCACTCCAGTAGGAAGGCCCTCGTAAGCTCAACAACCTCAGTTAGATCAGCGGCTGGTACTTCCGGTCGAACAGAGAATAATTCCAGGAAAAGTCACAAAATCCGGGAAGGTGGATCACCATCAGAAAACGCCAAAAATAGTCAATCATCAGAAGCAGATCCAGTTGATACTGCGTAAGTGATTAAAAGAGAAATTAATAAATAAACAAGTATATTTGATTGCATGCTTTTTTTTGCTAATTTTGTCTTTCCAATCCTAAATCCTAACTAAAAATCATCTGCACTTTTTTCTACAGGATTGTCAGTCGATTGCGACTTACTCCAAGTAGAGCAGCTGCTGCCTCTCAGAAAGCAGCAGCAGCTGCAGCCGCAACTATAATACCTATAAGTGAAAGTCAAAGGCCAGGGCCATCAGGATTAAGTTCCGGTAGCAGCAAACATCGTTCTAAACATCGCCATTCTCGACGACGTAGTCATCAAGAACCACCGGAAGTTGCTGTGACTGAAAGTACATCCACAAATTCACACAAGAACAACTCTGATACAGACGAGCCAGCAGAGGACTTTGATACAGGTGATCATCCAGGCGGGGATCAGGGAAGTTATTTTCCTTACCGTTTAAGAAGTCGCTCCGGTGCTGACCATCGCAAAGAAGCGAAACCGAAACCTGTCCAAAACTCCAATTTGCGAGTGGCACATATTTTAAGCGAGAAGGAGAAGAATTTGAGGAAGAATATTTCAAAGAGTAGCAGTTCTGCATCGTCCTCAACAACTGTTCCTACTGGTGTAAGTTCAACCAATAGTAACCGATTTACTGGGCGTGGTGGTTCTGCCACAGCGTCATCATCTAACACAACGGGGTCGTGTGCCAGTAGCAGGTATGTAAAATGATGATTGATTTTCTTTCTGTACAATTAATTAAATATGTAGTACTGGTTTTACTTACAGAAGTTACAATGTTTTATTGCATCAAGATTTCTCCTTTATAAATAAATACCTACCTCAGTAATATTATATTAATACATTGTGAATTACAGTACGAATGAATAGGTTCAGACAGGGCTAAGGCAAAGAAATAATGTACCTTCTTTTGTAGAGGTGTTTATTGTTTCAATGGTCAAAGGTGTAGAAAGAACCGATACTAGCCGCTTTTACAAAGACAAGTTAGCATTACTCCACATTGCTCCACCTTGGGTTAGGAGAAGTATGAAAGTATGGAATCTCTGATGAATGATATGACCTGACCACATATAGTTGCATATTATGGTCTTCTTCTTCCGTATCCGTAGTAATTCTACTTGTCATTGGTTTGAAAGCTCATGAACATGATAGTGAAGGTTGTTTTATGCGTGGGGCCGAAGTTATGTTTTATTTAGGTGACTTTGTGGTAAGGATGCTAAACTTAGGAGTATTTAGATCAGGGAACGCCATATTGTACGAATTAGTTAGTGCACACCCACATTGTCATCCTCTTATAATCGTAGTGCAAAGATACGTGCGTACTTTTCTAATAGTTAGTCACTTTCGTAAATTTTGTTGGCGTTGTGAGCATCATTCACCAAAAAAGTCAGTTTCCGTGCACAAATTTGCAATTGTAAAAGGTTTCATATGGACCAAATAAGCGATGAAGACGAAAATAACCCATCTGAACAATTTCCCGAGGGATGGGTGCTTGAGGAGATTCTCGATGATTTTGATAATATGATGGACATTGAGTACTGGGAGGAGCAAGCTGATGCGAATGCTGGAGGAGATATAAATAATAATGTGAAGTAATGTTGAGTAAAATATGGGAATGCTTTCTGGATCGGTGTTAATTTAGGGAATCCATCAGGGTCAACTTTTTAGCGAGAGAATGCAGTGTACTGAAGTATACTCAGTATTTTTCAGAAATTGATTTTTTATTTTGCGAAAGGTGCAGTCGCAGTGGAGGTCCTTCGTCTTCTGAGGCAAGCGGGGGCCCTTCCAGTGCTACAGGGAAGTCTGGGGAACCGGGCATGAACAATCACGCTCCCGCTGGTACATCACATCAGCCGGGATCTTCATCTGGAGCAAACAGAGAGGGAGAGGGTGGAGTTAGCGGTCCTGGTTCACTTAGTGGATCTGCTGCTGCATCTGCGTTCAGCCGTGGATTGGCTATGCTAACTGGTGAAACCGATGCTGACGAAAGTGAAATGGGTCGCTTACAAGCACTCCTCGAGGTAAAGTTTACAGCCCTAATAAATATAAATCACAATAGACAATACAGGAAGCATATTATTGCTTTTCTCTGAATTCCTCAAATTAAACGATGACTTTGTTTATAGGCTCGAGGCTTGCCTCCACATTTATTTGGCTCTTTGGCCCCAAGAATGCAGCAGCTTCTACATCGGGGAATGAGTAATTCATCAGGTAATATAAATTTTGTAAAATTATAAAACTGATTTATTTTTAATTGACTTATTCAGTCAGGAACAGATTTCTCGGAATACAAAATAATTTCTTTTTGCAGTAACCAAAGCCCAACAGTTACTTCTGGGACTACAAGCTGATGATGAAGGACAGCAGCTGGACGCTGTTATCGAAATGTGTCAATTATTATTAATGGGCAACGAAAGTACATTAGATGGTAAATAATTACATTTATTCTATTAATCGTGGTTGTCGAATGTTGAAAAGGATAAGGGGTAAGTATTATGCAAGTGACTTATGACGTGGTGTTTGATCTTCCTGATGGATCCTGGTGGGAGAAGTCGGATTTCGTTTTCTAGAAACATGTGCCTTAAGGTACGATTTATAAAAAAAATATCTCAATTAAAAAACGAAAATGCAAGTTTGTATTTATATAGTAATCTAGTCGCGTAAACATTGTACATTGTTTTTTCCTCTATAATTAGGTTTCATAGGCAGACATGACCTGTGGAAACATGTTTACCCACACCGACGCGACTCCCTACGAATGTATCCTTGCTGGGACAAGAGTAAGCAATCCAGGAGGTTTTTAATTATGATTTGTTATCTCATTGCAGGTTACAAATATTCCAGGAGTCTCCTCCGCCGCCACCAGGAAGCAAACAATCACGACTAACGCTCTTATCCTTCTCAACAAACTTCGACTATGACCTTTTTTTAAAAAAAATGTGTTTTATTGTGATATGTAACTTTAGTGTTTTTCCCTTACAATTTATCTAAGATTACATTTTCAATCACCAACAAGAGGAGATTGAAATTCAATCACTACTTTTGAATAATTTATTAATTGTTGCAGCGAGGGGTTAGTGCTTGCCTGACATACTTGGATTTCTTCAGCATCACGGCACAGAGAGCAGCCCTGTCTGTCACAGCAAATTGTTGTCAAAACATTCACTTGGATGAGTTTCACTTTGTTGCTGATTCTTTGCCGTTTTTGGCTTCGCGGCTTACACAACAAGATAAGAAGAGTGTTGAAAGTGTTTGTCTAGCTTTCAGCAGGCTTGTGGATTGCGTCGCAAACGATCCAAAGCGTCTGGAGGAGATTGCAAGCCCAGAACTCTTGGCCAATCTCCAACAATTGGTTAGTTTGTATTTGACTCTATTCTGAACTTTATTTAGTGTTCTGCTGTGGTTAGTAAAAATAAAAATATTATTATTACTAATAATGTTCAAGTAGAATAATGTTCATAATAATTATTTTTCAGCTTGTGGTAACGCCACCCTTGGTGAGCACTGGTACTTTCATTCTCGTACTAAGGATGTTAGCTCAGTTATGTGCACGATCTCCTAGTATAGCTGTTAAGTTGTTGGAGCAAAACATCGTTGGGACATTGTCATCTCTTCTTCTTGGATCCTCAAATTCCAACTCTGAATCTGTAACTGAAGAGGTATGCTTATTTGTGCTGTGATGATCTCTCCCCACGAAGAATGTTTTTATCTCACCGCTGCTTAACGGTTTTTTTGTGGCTGTTTTTGCGCAGGTTGAACTTGTTCCACGAAATCCACAGGAGGTTCTCGAAATTGTAGGATTAATTGCAGAACTACTACCAAAACTTCCAAAAGATGGCATTTTCTTGGTGAATACGATGATGACTCATCCTCACTTAACATGCCAAGAAGCTGTGCAGTGGCAGTGGAAGGATGATCGTGGGCAGTGGAACTCTTACTCCACGTTTGATTCACGTATTATAGAAGTACGAAATTTACGAGTTACGGTTTCGACTAAAATCAGTCCAGCAAAATTAGATATAGTGGAATAAATTGTTGTAATTTCTTGATTAAATTAAACCAAGGCTGCTCATCAGTCCGGTGAAGATGAAGTGAGTTTATCCATGCAAGGACGCACCTACACAGTGGATTTTCTCGGCATGCAACAAATTAATGAAGATACAGGGACTGCTCGTAAGTTAAGAGATACTTTCATCAGCTATGTGATTCTAACTTATTCCTAACTTAAGTCTTACGAGAATGTGTTCTGTGTTGTTCTGATCCTACAAACTTGATCAGTCCATTTTCTCAATAAAACGTGTTTTGTCACTTAAATAGGAACTGTTCAAAGGAAAGTGAATCCATTTTTTAACCCACGATCAAGCGAAGGTATGGTCTTATCACAACATAACCTGCATGCATATACTTACACTCTTACTTTGATGAACAACTTTTCTCCCAGAAGAATTGCAGATGTCTTTGCTTAATCCATTTTGTTTGTTTCTACTGCAGGCACTTCAGATAAGATGACCCCCGACGTGCGGTCTGCGTACTTGACACTGCACCCTGACTTTAGCTTGTCGTTTTTGCGCCCTCTTTTCGCATTGTTGAGCGAAGCCAACAGTTCTTCCGCAGGACCAGCTGTACGACAAGGTTGTGTGAAGACACTTCTTAGGATTGTCCACTTTCTGCCAGCACAGTCATTGGAGAAATCTTTAAAGCCACAGCTAGTTTCAAATAATCTCGCTAGTATGCTCGGATCAAGTGATCTCAAAATTGTTGTGGGTGCTTTTCAGCTGAGTTGCTTATTCATGGAAAAGTTGCAAGATGTATTCATGGTACAC
>JAHZNF010001086.1:0-11934 GCA_027744215.1 Troglopedetes dispersus
GGAGCACACCGAAGTACGCAGACATAGTGAGTACTATGTCGGCCACCATTAGTGCTGGAAAACACCGTGAAGATGATTATCATCGTCGTCATCATCATCATCTCTCCTCATCAACGAGATCACCGTCAAACGTCGTTGTGTTTTTAAGCGCTTTTATATATGTGTTCTATATAAACGTATATTCTTCTCGCTATCTTCCTTTTTTTTCGCGTCAAGAAATAATGCTACGGAATAAAACGCCTTTTCTAAACTATGTAACTAAAAAGATGAATTCATGTAGGAAGAATTCATCTTTTTTAAAGCCTCTTTCCAACCCTGAACGTTCTTTCCCGCCTCGTCGTTATTATCAGTCGGAACGTTTCAGTGGAAGAATTTTCGTCGTCCTCATATAAAAATATAAACCAGCTGCATCATTTTTTTACAACGCTGCTACGGTCGCTAGCACATCTTCCCACGGAAATATGGTTTGGTGACGGGAAAAAATATTATGCCACGTAAAGTCAATTTTAATATGAAGCACGAATGAGATATTTTTCTGGATATTTTGAAGAAGAAAAAAAACACATACGCTACAGAGTGTTTTTTTATCATGTGAGTATTCTGCAAGCGCTGCTACCACTTTTTAATATATAATCTACCGTTATTTGTGACAGAAGATGGTAGGCCAGAAATGTGGTGATGATTCGGCGATTTATTGTCATCATTGCCACACAGTCAACCACATCAGTTTTTGGATATTATTTGGTTGTGACGAATGGTCACTTCTGTAGGATGTCTTCAAGTTTTTTCTTTGCGTCTCAAGGAAAAGTTACATGATTAAACTGAAAGATAATACACACCTTTGATATGATGTTATGATAACTCATATTTGCTTAACTGACAATACCTTGGCTTACTACAATTGTTGAAGGGTAAATTGGAGATTTTGCCTTATGAATATTGCATTTTGGTAAATAATCGACTCTGGAAATATTTTAAACTGTAAGGTTATGTGAAGAAGATCACCTAGGAAAAGGTGGGTGACTCAGAATCAAACCCGGATGAGGAGGCTCGCATTGCGGTACACAAATTCGATACTTATTCCAAAATGTTAATATATATATATATATTATCTTCCCATTTACAGTTTTATGAATCAACAAGAGTTGTATTTTCCTTGTAGCTCTTTCCGAACCGCAGAGCAGCTTAACTACATTTCCCTGCGTATATGTGCGGTATTTTTTCCGCCTCATTTCCACTCTCTGTCTGCAAGTGCATCACCACACGGATGTACGTACAACACATATGCCCGGAGCAAAGTAATATGCAGATTGTGTGCATAACACAGAAAAATTTACGTTTTTCATGTGTACGCGTTAAAGATCGGCATCGGAAGAAAAGCTCGCATAAATGGAAACAGCATCGTCCTTTCATCTGTTAAGTCACAAGTACAAAAATCCACCACCGCAATTTTTACCGCTGCTGAAAAAAAATACGTGGGGTAGGGACGACGGTATCATTTTCTCTTTTTTTTCATTTTCACTTTCATCTCGTCTATAAAAAATACTCGAAAAAAATGTAACCACATGTGAATATTTTGTAGGTGGAGGAGAGTAAAAGAGTGGGAGCTGGTACACACTTCGTGTTTTTCATTTTCATTCGCGACGAATCCTACTTCCTTAGAGTCACAGTGTTTATCATCATTTCTCCCGTATTTGCACTATGCACACTCATGCATCCAACCTCCCTAAACAGAATGATGTGGGTGGAAATACTGGAAATGAGAAAAAAACATGGAGTAGTAGTCCATCCTTTAAAAAATCTACAAACATGTGTACCCAGAGTTCGAAGAAAAAAATATCCATTCGTGTTTTTTTCATTTGAAGCTTTTCGTCACATCCGTTCATTCATCCACTCTCTTGTGGCAACCGAGTTGTAATCAGCCTAGTTCATTTCTTCCCTTCGTGCTTCTCTTGCTTTCTTGGTCCGTAAGTCAGCCGAGTGCACACTGGCACACAATAACTTTCTTGTAGGCAAATTCCCTTCTCTTCTCGTTACCAGAACTAACCCTTGAGGAGCGAAGCAAATGGTGAGTCTACTGTGCACAAGGAAAATAAACCTTCCCAGCTCGCACGAAAGCAACGCGAATATTCACTCCTTGAGACCCACTTCGAGGTATATTTTCTTCTTGTTTAAAAGCGAACAGTTGGAGCTGAAATGAGAAGGAACAAGGTACAAAAACGTCCTTTATTTGTTCTCTCTCTTCCTTTCCTACTTCACTCTCCTCGACCACACTCACATATGTCCGGATATAAAAATATGAATGCACACATGTGTGGAAAAAGAAAACTGCGGAAACGGAGTCGTCAACATAACTCGGTATTAAACACCACACTAAGGTTTGCCTGCCACAGAGAAAGTTTATCAGAAATGCAGGGGGAAAATAGGCGAAAACGAAATTTTGGCATGCAAACATATTGCAGTTTTTTTTCCTAGAAAAAGGGAACTTTCACAAATAATGTGATATCCAGGTTGATCCGGTTTTTCGAGTTTTCATTCCCAAATTTTTTAACCGTCATCTATCTACTCCAGCTCGCATATTATCCTGAAGTGGGTATTTAATGTCACTGATCGTTCTGATATAACCGTAGGAATTTATCACCACAACAGTATCAGTGTGTCTGTTTAAAAAAAATCCTTGCTTATAAAATGCACAAACCTATGAAGTAACAATGCTACTATGTGATTTCACCTCTCTGTCGTGAGGTATCACTACCCTTGTAGGACTGAAAGGATTTCGACTAAAAAACTAGTCCTTTTTATTTCGTTCTCACGAAGGTCTCCCTTGTTTGTCCGCGTGCCAGAAAGGAAAAGTGTTCCCACCTTTTTCGCTTCCCATTTTTTGTTCTCTTTTTTTCTGTCACATATTTCCCATTGTTGAACCACTGTGGGACATTTCCTTTGAAAGTAATATCCTGAAAAAAAAAATACTTATATAACTCAGCACAATCACGCTTACACCGGTACAAAGGATGCAATATGGGAAGATATTTATTTATGTGCATTCCAAGCATATTTTATCAGAGGATGTCACTTGTCCGGATCATCGCTTTATTCTTCATAGACAAAAAATGCTAAATATGCCTTTCTGGGCCCTGCCAATTGCTTTGTTTCTCTGCCTGTGGCAGCGTTGAACAGGCAAAGCATCACCCTTTTCTTTTCACATTTTTTTTCTCGCCAGGCATAAAGAATAACATAAAAAATACAGTTACTTCAGTTGCATATTTTTGTGCTCATACTTTACTGCACAAATGGTCTGTCGTTCAATAAAATATTACAAAATTGCAGACATTAAGATGGTGCGAAGGAGGACAGGGATTTTCTTCTATAATAATACTAGACTAAAAAAAGCATATGTTGTTTGTTTATGCTATGTGCTTTCTCTCTCGTGTCTTCCATAACATTTGGTTTGCATAATCACAGGCCAGCCCATTTTCCAGTTGGGATTGTAGAGTTTTTTTTTTGTTGAACAAGAGTGGAACTGCCAATGGCACACGGCATCCGGAGAGAAAGTATGGAAAAACTTTTATCCCGATATTATTTCTTGTTTTTTCCTTGTTTGATTCATGAGTCTAATAAACTTTCCGTTGTGTTAGGAAAAAAATGTACTTTCTGATGCGACACGATGTGTCCTTTTTTTTCTCGTATAAATCTGAACATGAAATGTACCAGGAGCAAAACATCGACAAACGTGGACACATGACATATAAAAACATGATATTTTCCAGCTTAAGAAAATGCTTTTGCAGTTTCACTCGAAAAATGTTCGTGCATGTAATGCTTCGAGAGGAAGGGATATAAACACGGTAGATTGAACTTCTCCACTAAAAATCTAGGTTGACTGAAGTTTCTTTTCGGATGGATATGTCCGGAAAAACATGTCATTCCCACTCGATGGACGGAAAAGAATAATAATGATCCAGACGGAAACTGAATATATAACTCAGCAATGCGGACACATTCTGTTATTTCGGAATTTCAATGGTGCAGGCGTTTAGAATAGTGTCTTCATTCCCTTCCTCTTTGCACATTCCATAAAAGAAAACAACTAAAAAAATGGCGTGTACCTCGCCACTACCAAAAATGTCGCAAAAAAAAAACTTGCAGTTACTACATAAAATAGGCATGCTTGCAATAAATATTTTGTTTCGTAAGACTACCAAAGACGTGGTAAAATTGGGCGACGCATGCAGTATGTCCATATTATGTATGTGAAAAGAACCTAAATCAACAAAAAAAAGCACAGAAAAATAAGCACCTTTCCTCGCAATTTCGTACTCGTATATTTACCAAGAGTTTAACACACCTTGGGAATGGGTTCAAAATTGTCACATTTCTGAGGATTACTGTCTCATTCTAAGTAGGATGGCAATAAAAACAAGGTTGTTTTCATGGTTTCACATTACCGGGTTTCTGATGTGTTACCACCAGACAGCTTAGGTCAGTTTATTCTACTTTCAATTAGACAAACCAGTTTCCCATTGCTTCGCCTTGCATAATAATCATTACAACGATTTAAAACGGTATCACGACCCGACATACTGGGAAGCCTGGGGCTGATTGAGAATGAAAAAACGCGTACACCTACTACAAAAACGAATACAATATAAAGTCATTCTTGATTTCTTGCTTTTGTCGTAATAAATATCGAAAAATATTAAATGAAAGACTGAAAAATTAGTTCAAGATTGGAACAGGAAAATTAGCTAGAATCTGCGTTAGTCTACAATAAGTACTGAATGCTTCTTAAGTTGATTTGAAAAAGATTGTGGCGGGAGTGGATGTGACTCGTTTTCTTGCCGAGATGATAGCAGCCAAAAGGAACCGAGAAAGTGTAAAAACAAACTAGACATCATATTATTATCAAAACATTCTCAAGTGTCTGAAAATGGAGCGGCGAGGCTTCAAGGTTGAAACAATATTATTGACAGTGGTCTCGCCGATTACAAGTACGGACTAGGTAGGCAGCATGCCACCTTCTAAAAATTTCAATATAAAAAGTTTCCCAACGTCACTTTGTAAATCATCACAAATATCAGATACATATGTTTATTGACTGGTTTTCTTCTTTACAGTGCATCTGTGTGGGACGAATCTGCTTTGGCAATAATGCAGTCCGTATACTACGTAAGTAAGTTTGATTATAATTCAACAAAAGCTGTACGTCGGCAAGTTCATGTAAATTAGTTATGACAGTAAGTATTTTGACGGGGATTTAGGTTATCCACACTTTACATCCAATTTTTGTAGCTGCAAGTTCCAAGTATTTTATTGAAAGTGTGAAGTGTATGCTTCAGTTCATGTACTGTGTTCTTGGACCCACTGCATTTTCAGATCCGCCAAGTGAACTACAAATACAACTACTTACTTACAAAATAGGTTATAAGTATAAGTGAAATTGCCCGGAGAAGGGATATTTCAGATCACTAATATCATAAAAGGTCAAATGTTACCAGATAAAAATTACTTCCTGTTTTCTACTTCGCTGCACCTGTTCCTGGTATACCAAAACTGATTGATGAATGTCCAAATATGAATTATATTTGGATAATGGCATTATGGCTTAAGTTTTATCTTAAAGGCCAAATGTCACCAGTCAAATCCACAAACGATGAAATTGTAAACTCCAATTAACATCCGGGTGTAAGCAACATCGGAAGTGAGGCGACATTTGCGGAAGTTGAAGCGTAGTGAAAATGTCTATGGATTCTGTTGGTGGGCCGGATTAGGTTTAAATGTCAATAAGACTTTAGACTACCGCTCAAGGATGTTTATGAGATTAAGCATGTTGGTTTTTTTTTTTCGTTTTTGACTGGCTAAAAACGGGCGGGAAATATCAAACTCGAAGTGGTCAAAAGAGACAGATTTAGAAAAATTGAAACCACTACGTATTTGCACTAAATCTTGGAATTTCTGGCTATACTTTACTCTATGAATGGACCCTCAATCAGTTTGTGTCCATAATATTATCCCCGTTCGAGAAAGATGAAGTTTCATGAAATTACTGTTGTTCATTTCGAGCTAATGATTCCTATATAAAACATAGTTCTTATACTTAACTGACCTCTTTTGTCCAATTTTACCGTTTATTTCCACTTCCCCGTTTAATTCCACGAACGGGTCAAACTTGCTTTACGACCTGCTTCTAATAAAACACTCAGTAGAGAGTAGAGCTACCCTTTACTGAAAAATAATTTATGAACCGTATTCCAAATTTATATTAATTATTATGTTTAGTGCTTTTAAAATCCAATTTAAACAGCTCTGAGCTGAATATCTGTTGAGATTTGCAATAGAAAATGTAAGTAATGAACAGCCCACGCAAGTGGCGATTTGAAAGTTTAAAAAAATACATTTTGAAAACCAACCTAATCTTCTTGTATTATTTTATAACATTTTCTGTAATGGTTTAAAAACATAAGGTTGCTATTTGTAAAGTTTTCCTGTGTACCTGCGTTGCCGTGAGGTCAATAATCAAATGTTTAAAAGTGTTTTATGTATAAACCTATCATATAAGGCTTTTAAAACGAAAGCTTTTAAAAAGATGTTAAAGGACGCGTTCCAGTTATTCTGGGGATCGCCATAAAAGTTTTGAAGATTGTTCAAAGCATGCTCCAATGTGGATTCAATTTGCTATTTAAGGACTTAGCACAAAATTGTAAAAAGTTACTTCGAAGTGGAGAAGGGAAAAGCTTTTCCAATCATGCTTCCGTCTAGTCGCTTTCAATTTCCTTGCTCGCTCCCTGTTGCGCTGTGATTGTTTGTTGATTTTAAAACTTTAGTGTTCCTCTCGACTATTTTCCCTCACCGTCCGCATCCCAAGTTCATCCATATCGCAACATCAGCCGCTTCCACGAACCCACATTCCAGCCATGAAGTTTTGAAGATTGTTCAAAGCATGCTCCAATGTGGATTCAATTTGCTATTTAAGGACTTAGCACAAAATTGTAAAAAGTTACTTCGAAGTGGAGATAGTGTTCCTCTCGACTATTTTCCCTCACCGTCCGCATCCCAAGTTCATCCATATCGCAACATCAGCCGCTTCCACGAACCCACATTCCAGCCATGAATATTATATTCCATGCGTTACATTTGGTCTTTTTTATCGGACACAGCTCTTCGTGTCCACTTTCCATAACAACTGGAAACAAATCGTGAGACATGTGAGTTTCGCCAAAGATATCACATGCAAGCTTATCACGCAAACTGCAATTTGCCGCGGCGCTGAGAACGCTTGGGTAGAGGCATGAAAAATAAGAAATGCGAGTTAATAAAAACGCTTATAACAACTGTCTCGATGAATTCCAATGGCGAAAAATAATATTTTAGAGATTTAGGAAAATTTTAATTTTTTAATTGGCCCCAATGTCCTTTCTAGCCCAGTTTCACGCCTTCTCACAAAAAAACTAGTTGTGAAGGGTTCTCACGCCCGACCAATCAGAGCAGACACCTCTCCAGGTTCATGTTCAAGAACAACTGGCATGAGCACAGAATTTATTAAGGGAGAAAGATTTAAACTGATACACTAAACACACATAAATACATAAATTTATATAAGTTAGAAAATACGAAAGCAAACTGGTACAGTTCAGAGAATTCGGAAGCGAGCGTGTCGTCACATCCATGACGGAATAAAGATACCCCGAAGGAAAAAGGAAATGCTTCGTTTCTCTTCTTTTCGCTTCAACGACTTGCCGTCCATATGAAACAAGAAAGGAGACACAAGATCCGCAAACTTTCACCAGCCCACGTTGAATGCATGCTGCTATAGCTGAGAGTGTGCTCAGCTTACCCCAAAATAGGCATTCCCTTGCTTTAGTATTATCAATTCTGGAAATACGGTGGTGATCGTGGTCTACATCTTCGAAAATAAAGGAGCATTCAGTTCTAATAAATAAATCTTAAACAATGAAAAAGATTCTGAATTAATTTGCCACGCACATCCCTACCATATGAACAGGTGAAGTTTCATAATAATAAGAATAGGTATATGCAAAGTTTAACAAAAAATTGTTAAAGCGAAAGACTTATTTTTGTCAGTTCTTGTTGTTAACTGGGAAGTTAAGTACAGAAAAGTACAAAGAATTTTCTTAGAAACTCGATATTGCTGTTTGAGTAACAGTGACGTAACCTAAGTAACAATTATAGCAAAGACTTAAAATGTGCAATTTTATTCTCAGGCGTTTGAGGAATATTTTCAAAAGATGGTATTTATAATATTCTGTTTCCATCATTACCTCAAACATCAACTGGAAGGCAGGATTGTTCTCCATTTTCAAATTTTATACAGGATGCATTATACCAACCATGTTTTTTGTTAAAGGAAGCAAATCACTTTGTTAACTTTATGTGTGGGTTGTAATGCACACGTGTACGGACAAGTAGAAAATTTGTAATAATGGGATAATAGAAACCATTTTGGTTTCTCCAACAAGAAAGGATGCTTTTCCTGCCAGCCTGTTTTCAATAGAAATGCAGAATATAAATTCTTCCCAAGGAACATTATAATAATGAAGGGAATGGAGAAGAGAAAGTTATCATTTTTCATGATTGGAGCACATCATACACAACTCATTTTCCACATTGTGTACACTCGTTAAAAAAATGGAGGAATGATCGAAAGAGAACGTACCGACGATTTGCCTGTCAAAGTTTTGCTTTTCCATTTCCTTCTTTGCAACTCGTAACCTTATCATATACTCTGAAAATACTCGAGGGAGAAAATATTATATTTCGAACAAGTTGTCAATATTAATGATAATTCAAATGAAGCACAAATAAAATTACTTGTGAAGGCTTTTTTTTTTAAAAAAAAAAAAGAACCGACATGGAGATATGAAAATTCCCGCAAGGTACAAAGTTATAACCTGTTTGTGAAGCACATAAAAAGAAACTAAAAGAATAAAAATAAACTTTTCCAGGATACAAAAACTTCACAACTAGAAAACTTCTCTTTGCTTCATCAATGCAGAAAGGAACAAGCACGTAATCATAGTTTACATTATTTTTTCCCCTTTTGTTGTTTCGTTTTTTATATGTTAATATTACAATTGTTTCGTACCTTGTAATCCATACTTTTTGCGTCAAGGCAGATATCGTCTTAATGTAACTCTACATGACGAAATAATAACTTTCCAATTAGCCGACCAAAAAAGTTGTGTGACCCTCTTGTCTTAATATGTTTGAAAGCAGCTCATCTAGCCGTTTCCTTTTTAAAAAATCAGTATCAGCTGTTTGCTGGTATTATTTTTAAAAAATTTGAACCAACTTCATTTCCTACTTCGATATGCATACCATGCATCTTAAAGTTGTGTGTGAAGGCAAGACTATAAAATGCGGCAAGCGACATTATTTTTTATTATTTTTACCATCAAACCTCATCTTTAACAACATTTATTTACTAAGGTAGCTAGACATGTATGAGGATATTTATTTACCCAGAAGATGTAATGCACACATTGTAGTAGCATTTATGAAAATCTTCTAGGGTCCTCGTTTTGTGTACAAGATGCACTCTACGTTCCGTCATGCGACAAAACTTCGTCTACGGCAGACAGTGAAGTGAGGCGAAGAAAGTGAACTTCTTTCTTGTTCGCTTTTCTTTCCAGGAAAAAAAATAGGATGAGAGAGGAGAAAAGGATGGGAAAAGGAGAAAGTTCCAATAACCTAATATATTATATTTTACTAGGGATATTCTCACTCACTCCGTGTATACCGGAGTATAAATAGCTTCCTAAAAATGGGAAAACAGTGATAGTAGTCATAATAATAATAAAAATAATAATAATAGTAGTAGTAATAATAATAATGAAAGAAATTGAAAAGTAGTCCCATCAAAAGAAAGTAACAATGTACAAGTAGGGAAAATGGGTGCACACAACAAGGAAAAAAAGATGTGATCAGCTTCCAAGGTGTCGGTAGTCAAGACTCGCTCGCACACACAGCTCAATTCCATTACACCAACAACAAAGAAGGGAAAAGAAGGCAACACCGGGTGTGTGAACGGAACCAAGTATCACTGTCTTTTTTATATAGAAGTATTAGTAATACATGTGTGCGCAGCCACCGACATTTTCCCATCTCACTTTTCTCCGAGTTCCCAATATATTACTTTTGGAGGCTTGTCTAGGCAGCTTAATAATATGGCATGAGTATGATATAGTGTGTGCAGTGAAGAACGAAAGTAGCATGGTTGCGAGTAAATTGGAAATTGTCTCATCTCCTCGTCACTTTTTACTATAAAATTCAATCACAGCAGCTGCACCATTGTATAATAGTTATGGTAAGAAACAACGTGAGAGTATCAATGAGAACTTAACCGAACAGAGAGTGGGGGAATGTATTTAATCAATATTTTTCCGTGAAACAAAAAAAAAACACAAAACCCTTAAACATTTTATTTTCATGGTAGTGACGGAGTTGACATATTATTATTTATTACGCAAAATTTCTTGATCGCATTGTTTCATTATTATGAATATTTTAAAGTGTTCCTTCACGATGACTTCATTCGATGCCGTATTTACGCAGCTCAAATTTTGTTAGAATATAAAACAAAAATATACACGTAAATATTCTTAGCATTGAGACCAATGTCAATTCATATTACGAACTCGAAAACGTTGCTTCCGCATAAGAAATATTCATGCATGCAACCTTTTTGCTGTTAGAAAAAATGCAATATCCCATCAGGGTCTCCTTTAATGACCCGAATTTCCAAGAAGAATCTCATTAACTTTCTTTACCGTGAAAAGGAACGAGGGCTTCCATTCTTAATCAGCTTTCTCTCATGAATATTAACCCATCTTAACAGATAATTCTAACAACGCTAATGGTGGTGCATCAAGGTATAGATGTTCAAAGCAACAGCCTTGCAGAAGTGTGGAGTGAGCATTGTGAGGAGGCACTCGCGAAACTAATGGTCCCAATTAACATGAATTGCACGCTAATCGCGTTTCTAAAGCAATTTGTTCCGGTATCCTTTAATAAATAACGGTAACTATGTACTCAGCGAAGAACGAGCAATTACCACATTCCTTTTCATGATAGCAGCTATTTCGAACAACCTTCCAAATTCTTGTTTTGGAAAATGTCGGTGAAATGATTATGATTTCTACTCGTAAAAACTCATGTTTAGAGATAAAACCACGATTTTACTTGTTACTTCCACCATCTATGCTGACGATCTGCAAATTGGTCATTAACCCCCACACCCACAAGCTGAGGCTTATGTCCAATAAAGTTTATACATAATTGCATACCTAAATACCGACACTTCTTCTTTCCTACTAAAAGTTGATAAGGAAGTGTGGATTGTTAGAATTGACAATGACATGGTAATTCATGGAAACTATATAAGCGCACTTTTCTCTTCCCATCCGTTGACATTGCTTTGTGTTTCTCTTTGTGTCACCTGATCACTCAGGGCTTTGTGTGGTGGGCGTGAGCTCTTCAAAGGCGACAATGAAAGTGACACGTGAACAAAGTTTGACTGTGGGTGGCGGAACGAAGCTGAAATGATTACGAGTTAATTACATCCATTCGATGAAAGGAAGCCTTGCAAAAAGTGTTTTTGCAAGCTTTGTGATCATCCGCATGATGCTCCAGCAACGCCATATACCAAATATATATACACCCCCATTCATGTAAAAGTGTTCCCCACACTCGCTCCCTTTTTTTGTACTGCTTCGCTCACTCAGCAGAAAACAAAGTTTCTGCTTTGAGCTACTCGTTAATTCCATTTTGGATTGGGAAGCACCTCTGATTTTTTCTATCAATCCCACCATGAAAGTGTTACAAAAATTTGTTTCTTCACTTATAACATTTTTTGTGTCACGGCGACAGCATTCCAAGCAGCACGCACACTTCCGTACTTATCTACAATTTTGTATAATC
>JAHZNF010001087.1:0-13135 GCA_027744215.1 Troglopedetes dispersus
TAAAGTTCCCACAATAATCCACATGCTTTTTACATTTTCCGCAACATACAAATAAGAAAAGACCAAAGGATTGAAAAGTTTGAAATGGGAAAATATCCCGAAATAATTTGCATGTGGAAGGCTGTTTTATTTCAATTTTTGGGCTGAACATTCCAATATTCTCCGAATTTTCCTTGCACGAGATATTTTGAGAAACAATCATGCGGGCTTTTTGTACCTACGAAATAGCAATTCTAATCTTCACCGTGGTCAAATAAAGAAACGTGATATGATAACGAACCAAACATGTCTGTAAAGTACTTTGGGTCCAACAGATCTTTAGGTGGATGAAGAGACGCTGGTTTCAAAGAGAAAGAAAGAAACATATGGCACACAAATATGATAGAACTTCGTTGAAACATGCATCCATTACAATTCATTTCATTCCCGTCAAGCGTCCTGGCTGGACTGACGGGTACAGATGTCTTGTTTTTTTTGCCTGGTCTCTTAATTCACAATTCACACTTGACTGAAGCCATATTCGCCAAAGCCAAAATTTTTGATGGTGTATATGTGCCTATGAAAATAAATGCTGCCATTTACTCACTCTCAAAGACATGCCTAACGTCCTATAAAATTGATGCATATGGTTATTATTCCGTTCGTTGCTCCGTAAGTGCTCATAGCAAGCATGTTTGCTTGGTAAGTGCCAGGATAGTTTCTTAAGAAATGAGAAAACACTTTCCAAGAAAAAATCATATCCTGGCTTGTTGCTTACAAGGAAAGAAAATTGGGAAACTTTATCTACTAAAATTTTGCCTATTCATGCAACAATATCATTTTTTCTAAATTTTCTCCCATGTATCTAAAGAAAGTTTGGAGACCACATCATACGCTTTACACACATTTATGGTCATTGTTGTATCAGAGTTTTACTCTTTTTCTCACTGTTTGCTTACATGCTCAGCAATTTTGCGCAGCAAAATCGTTGAACACGAAAAGAGATGTCTAGTTTCTTAGTTCCTTTGGGGTACTAAACATTAAACACTTTGCCAACCAAAACGGTTTGGATGGAGGAGATTGTTATTCCTTCAGAATGTTTTGCATTGTGTGGGCATTCACATCCTCTGTCTGTTTACACTGTATCCGCCTAACTGGAGAATCCGGGTGGAGTTCGGGGAAAGAAGTGTGGCCTAAAATATTTTAAAAGAGAATCTTTTCCGTACATATTTACGGAGCGGTTTCCACCCGAGTACCCACTTTGAAGAAATGAAAGTGTCTAATGAGAAGGTGAAAAGAATGTAGTGACGCCAAGATCCACAATTTCCTCCTCGTCCACACAACCCAAAAAAAGGACAGACAGAGAAAGTGACAGGCTTGGTGCATTTATAGATATTTATACTCTCACAATTAATAACCTGGAAATGGAACCTTTCTATGCCATGCATGTATGCGTTCTGCGTGCACGGTATCCACAAACCTTTACCAAAATGTTGTAGCATTTGAGGAGTTACTGTTTTCTACACAAAAGGAAAGTTTTTGAATCGGCAGGAAGAACGCTGAGGTCTTCGAAAATATGTATGCACCTACAACATTCAACAAAAGAATTCCAGAGAAAAATATGCACTTCCAATAGTCCAGATAAGTATGATGAGCTCAGATCGTACAGAAGTATGAACTTACATTAGTTTGAGTCTCACTCACTCGGCACGACCAACATTCTCCAGAGGTCTATGCCCTCCGCTCCGGAAAATGTACTGTACGTTGTGTACCGTACGCATCGTGTAGTCTTCCCTTTTCTCCATGACTTTCTTTCTGTGTTGCCTTTACCTCGACTAACCTCACTCGTAAGCACAAAATTACACCCACACCACCTCATTGGCCGGTGCTCCGTTTTATGGAGCAGGAGGCAGGAAAATAAAAACGAGAATCCGAGAGAAAGTGGTTTTCCTGATCGTGCGAGCGAGGTAGTGCACCTTTTTTGTTTGTTTGTTGTCGACTTCATTCACAATTTGTTTAACCCACAACTCAATACTGCCAGGAGAGTTTTAACTATACGTGCTAATTTAAAGATAAAGATCAACGAAATGTGAGAACAGAAATCATCTACATCTAGGTACATACCTAAGTGTCTTCCATTTTTTTATTTGGTCCTTCGTTTTATGGGGTCTTCAGAAGGGAGTTGATTCATATTAAAATTGAGACTGAGTTAAGCTAGCTCGGCTCAATGATAGCACTTCCGACGTGAGATTACGATACACCCAATTGCCATAATTTCAGATTTCAATCAAGAATTCGTGAAGTCACAAATTACATGGATTACAGATTTCATTTCATATTTTTGTTCGTGTATTAATATTTTGCGTGAAAGAAAAAGAAAGTAATCGAGAGAGGGAGAGAAAACAGCCTTTCTGTTCTACCAGTGCATAACACACATACATAATAGTAGCATACGCGCAGCCAGGCAAAAGGCACTAGTCGCTTTTCAGGGAGCTCCTTTTCATTTCATTTTTTTACTGCATAATACATACACATATACATACATACACAACAACACACTACAACTAACCCAACTTCAATTGTTTATGATTGGCTGTAAGGCCTATTCAAATGTAAAACGGCGGCAGGATCTTGACATTCTGTAAAATTTACACATTCGGGGTTCCTTCTCATTTCATAGGAAAATGCATTGGTGTTGTTGTTTGGCTGTGGGTGTCTTTTTTACGCTTTGTTTTGTCCGTTGGTACTGGTATTGGTACTTCAGTTCGTCGCTGCAAGATTGAAAATAATGCAAATTATTTTTTTAAAATTATCCATTTGCATTTCCAAAGCTTCCATTTCCATCCGCTTGCAGGCAAGCCTTTGGAGCAGTTATATTATTAGTTTCCAAATTTGTCCAAGTCACAAGTGATTTTTATTTCCTTTTGCTACTCAAAAATGAAGATTAGCTTGAAAGCAGAAAAAGTGGTTTAATTTAGTTGATAGTTGATCGTCTCCTCAAGTGCCAAAATCAAAAGAGCGAGCATCTTAAAAAATCTTCATCAAACTCGTCCTAAGTTTCCTCTTGAAAAACTAATTCAATGGTAAGTATTGAATTAAACGTATTAAATAAACATTATACTGTTGTTAAAACACAACCAACATAATAGAGAACAGACCGCAATATGTACTTACATTTTTGAAAAGTTGGATTCTCTCTTCTTTTTTTAATGTAAATGTAAACAAATTATTAAAATATAATTTCAATTTGTATTATAATGATGTATTGTAAATGTCAAATTATATAACGGATTTTAGTATAAAAGTGGTTATTTTGTTTTTTTTTTTCATTTTTATTTTATAGTGTCAATAAAGATTCACCTGCCTCTCACCTCTGGCATCTACTGGCTGAACTCTAGATTGTGGCATCCTGGGATTCCACAGCCACTTGTCAACTTGTGTAGAAAGAAGGGGGAAAAGTGAAAGTCAAATCATCACAACAGAAGACAACGACGACTGTAAATTGATTAAGTAATGAATGACTAATGAACAGCGTTAATCTGGCATATTCAGCAGCGCCAGCGGTAGGATTTTATGGTATTATTGTGTTATTCAAAAACTTTAAAAGTCATTTATTGAAAGGCACTACCCGGAAAAGGGGGAGGTTGTCAGTCACTGTTTTTCTGTCTTTCATAAATATTTAAATTATGTTTTTTTTTGCATTTGTAGTTGACCATGAATCGACAAGACAGAAAAGTAAGGTTTTCTACATCAGGTTTATCTCAAGATGATGCAGTACCGGCGGCAGTATTTTCAGATGGAAATTATGTCTCTAAAGGTAAACCTTCCTTCTTGAAGGATTTCGAACTGCCTCCAGCCAGGACGACTACTTCGGCTTCTATCCTAAAAAGTATTAACGATCACCATGCGATGGACGGGAAAAAATTAGGCGCTTCTCAACCAGACTCATGGGATGCTTTTGATGCAAAAATGCAAAAGTCACAAAAAACAGTCCCAAAAGTAGTACAAAATCAATTTTTAGAGTTAAGCAGCTCACAAAACAAATCACTTAATTTGGCTGACGAAGATTTCTCAATGACATTTCAAGACGCCAAACATCTAATAGAACAAGATGAGAATGAGCGCCTCCAATTCATGAATTCCAACGTAACGTTTTCTGAAGGATTGGATCAAGTAGAAGTACCGTCGTTGATGTCCGTAACATCGTATTTTCAACAAGGGTCGTCGTTTCCCGTACCATATGGTAATGATTCATCAATATTTCTACCGGACAGCGTGTGTGAAAATGTTTCATCTAGGAGAAATTCACAGCCCCTGCGGGCTCCGCAAACTGTCAGCTTGACCAGGCGTAACAGTACAAACAGCAGCAAAGTTGATAGTCTAGTTCGGCGATCATCATCCATGAGAGAAGAAAAATCTAAGATTAACTCCAGTCGTGATTATTTACAAGCCACAACCCTTTCAGACTTTAGTGCAAACGCTGGCGCAAAGAACAATGGCGAGCTTTCAAGACATGACTCTTTTGCTAAGTTTTTTCTTGGGCCGCAGTCGGACGGGCTGGATAAAGGGGGTATTATTGACTACGTGATGGACTACTGCAAACGCAGAGCTTCATGCAGATTGTCAGATGCCTCTGACATTCCAACTCCTCCTCCTCCGAACCGGGATAGTTATGGATCATCCAACAGCAGTAAATCCACTGTGAGAATGACACAACGTGACTCGGAGAATAGTTTTGCATGTGGCGAAGAAAAAACAGTTATTCACTATCCAAGAGGAAAAGATAAAATCATAACGGCTTCAGGCAAAGAAGATGTGCAAATAACCCCACTTATTATGAAGTCAGACTCGAAGAAAAGCTCTAGGAAGAATGATTCAATTGAAACAGATGAATCAGTTATGCTGGCTGATGCGGGATCAACAAAAGAGAAAATTTTGGACGTTTCCGACATCGGAGGTATTGACGGATTTGAGAAATTTAAAAAACACCTGAACCCTGGTCGGAAAAATGAGGATCGTTATCGAAAGAAAATTCAGAATCACACTGAATTTGAATCAAAACGACTAAGCGTTGATGAAAGGTATTCACATCCGAAATTAACTCCTCCTGCATTCAGCGGACCAGGATCTACAACATCCTTGGAAAGACCTAGAAAGATGATGCTGTGCAATAGTCCTCCGGAGAAACTCACGGGTGGAAAACATGAAAATGCTATTGATGATAACGATAAAACTCCAAGTCCTGCAGCTGCTTCTGCTACCTTACCTAGAAATTCGGCTGGCCAATGCCATTCAACGCCTTTAACAAACCAATCTTGCATTACCAAATTAGCATCGATGCAGAGAGGCTTGAACTTAAATCATGAAAATCTTTTGAAGCCAGAGGCAGATATTTGTCGTGCGAACTTTGACAAGCAAAAGAGACCAAAGATGACCGAGTGTGAAACTGATTCTAGTGGAAGCAGCCCTTGCTCTTCAGGTATTGTATTGTTTACAGATTGTAAGATACATATTATTTTATGTGGAGCTTGTTGTGATATAACTTTTGTTCGTAGATACAGAGAGAAATATACTCTATTTTGTGCCCTAGGTTTAACAGGCAGTTTCAAAACGCAGGTAAACTTATCTGAAAAGCTCAAAATTGGATGCAACTCGGGAAGCTGTGAGAAAGACGTGTATGAAACAAAAAACAACTACAACAACACAAAAACCACGAAGCCTTCTTCTCTATGCACAAATCCACCTAGGTCAGTAGTAGTTCAAACGCCAAGCGGAGCACCTTCAACTGATGCTCTGGCAGTTGTGCCGATAATTCAGTCAGCACTGCAACAACAAAACGGCAGTGGACCTGGAAATCAGGCATGTACATGTCCGCACCAATGTGGCCAGCAACAGTTGCAACTTAATCATGGACATGCTCCAGGTGTTGGGATGCCAATAGTTATTCACATACACTTACCCTGTCCTGTGACTCCCACAGGTTTGGTGGCTCATCCCATCCCAAATTCAACCAAGGAAGGTCAAATGTAATGTAAAGTTAAAGTAATTTAGTAACAATTTGGCGCATGTCAGAGTTGTACGTAATTTTTAGGGGTTGAAAATATAAAAAACTTGTTATTGAAAATTACGATGTAGTTCTTAAGTAAATATATAAGCCAAACCATGTTCTCTACTCTCCCCTTGTTGAATCATCTTAGTGACAAAACAGAATTTAAATACTCCTGGAATTTGTGTGTATAATATATAACCTGCTGCGGAATGTTTGTGTACACAGTGTTATCAAATGGCAATAGTTTCCCTCAAGTGCTGGTTAGCTGATTTCGTGTAACAAAATTTGTTATGCAATTCAAAGGAGCGTTATGTATGAGATGTCAGTGCCAACAAAAATGATTTACTTCTTGTAGAAAAATCTCGTCGATTGTATTTAAGTATTGTATGGTGTGTGTCTAATTTATTTTAAAACTACGTATTGATTTAATTAAACATTCTCGACGGTTACATTACAGTAATATGCTATTCAAAATTGCAAGTTCTAAATGAAGTTTAAACATTGACTCTTTTCTTAGTAAACCAATCAAAATAACGAAATAAACACCATCTTCGGTCTGTCTGATTTTATTAAACATATTGACTCATAAATAACGAATAATGACATGCGAAAAGTAAATCTTTTAGAAATAGGATTCATCAGCATAGCATAATGAATATACAATACTCATTTCTTCATATTGTTAAGTTATAGAATCTTATAACTTGTTTGAATCTTAATAACAGTTACTACACTTACATATGTACATCCCCTACTGCACAGTTTATTTGCATGAAAAAAGTTTATGTACTTATTTTTAACAGAGTTCGGTTAGTCCATCTAGCACTATGGGTGTCATCTGACTGAGCACGAATTACCCAGATACTTTAGCCTTCTTTCCTCCATCTCCTGGCCTTCTCGGTGGTTTTCCTCTCAGGGTTTTCTGTCGAATTATTTCTTCCTTAAAATCTTCATGTTCATCTCTGAAATTTAGTAAGGAATAAAAGTTATTAATGCAATCGCAACATATTTAGAAGACTTCAGCAATGAATGTTAAATGGTCAAACTAAACTTTTATTACAAGTGGAAAGTGCATGTGCATATTATTTACTAATCACCTGTATAATCCATAGTCTCGCAGAGCCATGACTAGTTTATGTGTTTCTCTGTGTCTTGGGTACCAATTTCTTATGTAGTCTCGTTTATCTATGGGCTTTTTAGATAGTTCCTCAACAACCTACAAAAATACAATAATAAACCCAGTCATGTTGTAATCTGCTCATGTGCAACAACAAAATATCTTTCAAACCTTTGAATCTTTTCTTTATTCTATATGAATCTAAATGAACACTTCAAACTAATTTTTAAAAATAATCACATGCAAACACTTGCTGTTTTTCCATACCTCTTTCATGTCGACTCTTCTGGTTGGGCGAACTGGGTTTCCAAATATGCGATTACTAAGACGGGTCATTTTCTTCGCGTAATTCGTGTTTAGTTTTACCAATTGAAGATAATTATAGAATCCCGACGTCATTTTGCTTGTGTCGGTTATTATTCACAGGCTCTTAAATAAAATTTTAATTTCTTGTTTGTGACCCGATTGTACACGTTACAAGAGATTTATTATAAGAAAAAAAACAGTAAAATCAGGGTCTTAATACAAAAAAGAAACTCAAGATCATCCACGAGGATGGAATTTTATTGATAAACATTACAAACTTCTCCAGCAAGCACATTCATGCACAAAATTCCAAATTCCAATTTCTCAATACAATCTCCCCAATCGAATCATACAAAATCCCGATCCAAAAGAGAAACCTGAGAATCAAACAACTTCACACAAGTTGAAAGAGGTTATATTTTCAAGCCAGCAAAAAGTGCGCCGGGTCGACTCATATGGCCAGCAACACATTACCCCTCATCATCACGTTTCACCATCACATCACCGAATCACCACACTACCAGCATCACCACCTTGCCTTATCTCTTTACTCCTCCTGCCATGCCACTGCCACCCACGTAGTGACACACAAATACCTATGTGTCAAAATGTCGCACTGTTCGTGCTCACTTCACGTGTGCAGTGTGCACACGAATAACGATGCATGAAAATCTCATTTGTCATACATACTCTCTGTGAACTCTCTGGAAAAGAGTAGCGTTTTGGTCAGCGAACAACAATGCGGTGGTGTTTTTTTCTCGAAGACTTGGAACTTGGAGGAACTGTTCACTGATCCGGATTTGATATGCTACTAAAGCATGTTTCGGGTAAAAGTAGCCAAGACTACTTTTGTGTTAAAAATCGCAAAGATTTCATATGTGAACAAGAAGGAAGGTGCTTGATCGATAGTTGCCGTTCTCCATTTTAAAGGCACGACATGTTTCTTATCAATCAGTAACCGGCTGAAACCCTATAAGCTTTCTATTCAACTACGATTTTTAATAAAATACTTAAAATTAGATACAAAAACGAAGTCATTTTTGTTTGAAGGTGCTCTTAGCTTGCTTAATATTTTTGCTTTGGAACAATCTAAGATAATTTTGAAAACTTCCTTCAGGATGGACATGATTTCGGTATTGAAGCACTTAATCTCGAAGGAAGTGTCTTTACCTGCATTGAAACTAGTTTGGGATAAGCAGGTAGAGATAGATGACCTGTGTGAGCTACCAAAGGTAATTCAAACCCAACCGCAAAAATTTAATTTAGTAGGTTATGTAAGAACAGACATTACAACTTGCATGAAAACTTTGTTTGTAGCTCACCCCATCCCACTACTTAAGTGAAAACCAAATGACTACAGAAGATCGCCATAAACTACTATGTCGCCAACAAAGGAAAATGCAGTGCCGAACACCAGAAGCGGAAGTTGTGATCGAGCCCCCAATTATTGTTTTCCAGAATTATAAATTTGGGGATACTCACACATTTCCCATTACTGTCCGGAATATTAGCAGGGTTTACAAAATATACTACAATTACAATAGTACAATATTATGCGCTTTCAAAATTGGCTGTCAGGTTGACTTAAAAGAATGCATTTACTGACTATCAATATAGAACTCACAAAAAGTGGCACTAATCATGGATGAATCTTACGTGTTCAAATTTGATGGATGCTCACAACGAGTTGGGAAGTTTCCTTGTGGAATGTGCATCACAGCGACTATTACTTTTACCCCTGAAAGCGCCATGGATGATTATTATCACAAGTTAATTGTCTCTACGAACAAGTCTAAAAGTAGCGGTACCAATAATCGGTATAAAATAAAAAAATAATTAAATTACTCTTCACATTTTTAGTGAAATCATTTTAGTACAATTAGAGATTGAGATTGCAAAGAGATATACTGTTGCAATTTTTTAACATAAAGGAATTGGAGGCAGACCTTTGCTGAATGTTCCAGATTGCATACTTTTCCAAGATACTGCCGTCCGCCATTTAACGGTGAGGCCAATAACCGTTCTAAATGTTGGGAAAAAGACTGCCCGTTTTGATCTGAATGTCACGGGGTAAATTGATACTACATAAGTTTTATTTCCCGCAACCGTATCACTAATCCCAACTTAAGTCTTACAAAAAAGTAAATTATATGCCCAGATCTTTTCGACTAAAACCTGACAGTGGAATTGTTCTTCCAAGCCACACCTTTACTTTCGATGTTGAATATTATCCTTGTATCGCGGCAGCAGAAGTAGGGGAAATACGCATAAAATTTGAAAACGGTAAATAATCTAAATCAAAAGAAAACCGGCTCATAACTTTAATGATTTCCCTTAATTGAACTGTGTTGCCATTTAATTAGGAGAAGAACTATACATTTACTTGAGAGCCAATGCTTGCAATCGCGACAACATAAGGTTGAGCTCTCCTGACATGCGCTGTGAAGACACTTTCGTAGGTCTTCAAACGCGACAACGCTTTTACATTGAAAACGATAGTGAAATCACGTGTAGATTCCAATGGAAAAAATTCGACGAACCAGTTGAAGCAGCAGGAAGTCATCCTGAGATCTTTCCAATAGATGAAGCGTAAACCCTTGATTGATGGACAAGAATATAATTTTTTTCTGTGTTTGTATAAATAAGAGAATTTTCATTCCAGGACTTTTGAACTTTTAAACATTTCCAGGTTTAAGCAAGACATACGTGACTCTTTAAATATATGTGGTGAAGATGAGTTTCCCTGTGAAGCACAACCAGTCGCTCCAACGGAATCAGAAAATCCGCAGCTACCATTCCAAAATGACAATTTTTGCTTATATCCTCTAGTATAAAAATGAATAGTTAACACTGTAATTTCCATGTTAGTACTATTTTTGCCTTAAAATTCATATAATTTTTTGTCGTCCTAGTTTGGTGAGATCAAACCAAATGCTAAAGTTCCCATTCATTTGGTTTTTACTCCAAACGAGCAACTGTTTTACGATGGCACGGCATACCTTGAGATAAGTGGAGTAGAAAAACGGCTCCCATTTAAATTTTACGGCAGAGGATTAGGTCCCAAGTTCAAATTCGGGTTTGATGTTCTCGACGTGGGTAGCGTGACCTTGGGTGGATCGCACACCTACGAAATTCCTGTTCAAAATGTTAGCGAGATCAATGGCTTAATTAGATGTGATGGTCTAGTAGGACTTCCGTCTGGAATGGGATTGAAGGTGGAGCCTCGAGAGATGAGAATCTCCCCAAGCCAATATACGGCATTCTATGTTAATTTCTCATGTATCGGACAACCTGGCGATTTTGAAGATGTCATCAAGTTTTCTGTTGTCAATTCCGATGACATCTTTTACGTCTCTATTAAGTATGCTCTAGCTTTTTGTACTTTTTGTGCTAATGCTTTGATTATAACTGTTACCGTTGTTTAAATTATTGTTTGCCTTTTATTTAGGGGTTCAATATCGTATCCATCTATACGATTTACCTCTAATGAGGCACAATTGGGATTCCTCAGTTATGGTGAGACTTAATTAGATTAGGAAGAAATCATTTATTTATGGGTTAAGATTTGCTCAAGATGCACGTGTAATTTTAATTTACATAGGTTTTCCGAAAAAATTCTATATCCCTCTCGTGAATGACACTATGAACAGTGTTCAAGTTATGCTGAAAATGGAGTCGGATGGAGTAAACCCACCAGTTAGCTACGAAGCTATTTTAAAATCCTTCAAACATGAAGAGTATAATTTTGATCCTGATCCAGCGGAGTTTGTGATGGACCCCAAGTCTTTCCTTTTGAGACCGAGAGGAGTGCAACGCATCCAGTTGACTATGTACCCAAACCAGATACGTGAGGTGAACAACCTATTGAAGTGCTTGATAACCGATATGGAAGGCAACGCTGTAGAGTCGGGTATGTTATCATCGGAAATATTTACGTGGTTGTTTACGATGTACATATTCATACTTTTGGGGAAACCTGAATCAGGTTTCCCCAAAACCTGACAGGTCCTGAAGCAACTTTCTCACCTGAAATTCTAAAAAACTTTGAATGCGTTTATCTTGAAATTCGCAACAGAGGCGTTCATTAAAGTTAGAGGAAGAGTTGTATTACCAGATCTGGAGGTGATTACTGGCACGATCAATTTAAAAGAGTGTTTCTTGCAACATCCGTACTCTGGAGAGTTTGTTATAAAAAACAACCGTGAATTGCCTTTTATTTACTGCATCGTGCAACGGGTAAAGCGTAAGAGATTTGGATGTTTGTTTCACGACGCACACACTTTAGTTTTAAGGTGAAATAAATTACTTAAAAAACACTCCCTTTGCAGCCTGCTCAGAATATCACAGTTGAATCGGAGTCCTTCATTGGCGTGGTCAATTCATATGCTGAAGTCAACATCCCGTTTCAAGTGACTTGTACCCAGGCTGGGGAATATTTGACTTACTTTGAGTAGGGCCATTAATCGTTTAAAAAAATAAGTAATATTCTCGTTTAATAACACTGGTTTAAAAAACTGATTTGTACATTTCATGCAGTTTGTACGCCGTGGGGAAGGACGAGAAATTGGAAACATTGACTCTCCAGTGCGAGTGTGTGACCTCCAGAGTTGAGGTCAGCAAAAAGGAAATTGATTTTGGAAGAATTGAAGTACTGGAAGATCGCCAACAAAAAGTGGAGCTTATAAATATGTCCCCTTACAACTTTCCATATAAAGCTTTTATTGTAAGTTTAATTATTCAGTTTTTATGAATTTCTTCCTGAGATTTTCCCTAATCTGATTTGACTCACTTTGTCACGTTAAGCTTTTCACTTTTCTTTACAATTTTTTGATAAGCACATCACTCCTCCACACATAGAAAAAGGAGAGATTTGGAAGGTGGAACCGACGAATGGAGTGCTACCCGAACTCGGTCGAGTAACATTGACTGTTCATGCACAATTATTTGAGATTGGGTATCATCATTGCAGCATTTATATTGAAATCACTGACCCATTTGAACATAAGCTCCACATTGACGTGATAGCTATTGGGATTGGGTCCCCTGTTGTGTTTAATCCACCTTTAGCTAGTGTCGTGGATTTTGGCACAATTTTCATGTATGCTAAGAAATTTTAAAAAAAATATCCTTGCAGACATGTTTGGAACAAAGGCAGTAATTTTTTGTGCCAATTTATACTTTAAAATTCAACAGAAAACACGAACGATTTTTCACGTACGACATTACGAATCATAGTACTTACACAAGAGTCTTAGAGTTTAGACCACATCACGGTAAGGCACCTATTAACCACCACGATGACAAAGCAAATCTAGGTACCAAAGGCAATAAGATTGCTACGGATGATCTCAAAAGGAATCCGAAACAAACATTTGTCATTTCCCCATTGAAACTTACCATTCCATCTAAAGGAACTGCAAAGTTGGATATTGCTGCCTTCAGCGTGGGGTGAGTCAGTGTGTCAATGCATTCCTTAAAACTTTATACCATTGTTTTTATAATACACTGATGCTGTCCACATTCAGTCCAAAAGCTTCCACTGAAAATTGGAACCTTTGGAGTTTTGTTCCTGCTCAGAAAGGTCCGCACGAGAGTGATTACGGCAAGAAAACTGGAGGAAAAGCAATAAGTGAAGCACCATCAAGAGCCAAAGTCAATGTGGTTAGTACTCAGGATCAACTGGG
>JAHZNF010001088.1:0-12733 GCA_027744215.1 Troglopedetes dispersus
AATTATGACCTGACATGGTACCATGTAAGAATAAAAAATATTTTAAAAAGCCTCTTTAACATTGTTAACAAGTTAGGGTTGCATTATTTCTTGGTCTGAGTGTACATATGTACAGATGGCAAAAGGTGTTACCTTGAAGCTATCAGCTCATAAGTTATTTCACAACAAAGAAGGTAGTAGCAGACCGTCAGTCTTCTTACGGTTAGCATAAGGCATTGGTTCCTAAAATAAAATGAAATGGAGAGAAATGGAAACGAAACTCCGTAACATAACCCACCTTTTTTTGCAAAGTCTGCCCTTTTTTCCTCCCGTAACTTCTTTTTATCTTATTTAACTTCACGCTTTGCTAATGCTGAGTTATCGATACTTTTATCCTTCACGGCAAGAACCGGAGTCTGTAATACAACCCGCGCTTCACCTGACACATTATATCTTACAAATTTTAAACTGTGCAGTGTAGAAAAGTACGTCTATCAAGGGAAATGAAACAGAAAGTCACAAGACCAGACTTCATTCCGTTTGACTCATCCCACCAAGACTTCCTCCGTTATTTTTTTTTATTCCTGCACATCCTGGTGAGTATGTCTCCTGGTATTCCGAAAAAAAAACCTTGCTGAGAAGAAAAGACAACTGCTTTACTTATCAGACAAATCCACACAGACTGACTGTTACCTGACTATTGAGTGATTTGGTTGCAAGTGTGTTTCGTGCGATGATACTGCTGCGAGAAACTTATTTATGTGAAATCGTACTGTGATAGTGGAACAAGTGAGAGAACACAATGCTGCACATAATTTCCTGTTCTGTATTCAGTAAATGTTTCGCACATTTCTCTCCTTTCCTTCCCCTCCTTTTTCTCGCGGCCCATGTGAGAGGTAAAAACTGGAAATGTCAAGTCAGCCAACGCCGAGGAACAGGCACGTTTCGTAGAAACCCTTTGCTTGCAGGGCAGCCAGGCACATGGAGCATATACGGACGTACAAATTTTTATACAGGCTATCTTCCATCTAAGGTAACCATCTTGGACTCATCTGTTTTCAACATGTTCGGAGGGGCCCACATTGTTTATATCTTTCACGTCTGTTTGTAGGGCGTCAGTAATAATAATGATGGGAGGAAGCTCCCTTTTCTCGCTTAGACATGAGTGTGATGATAAAAAAAGTAGGGGGAAAATTGAAATGGTTGATGCTGGTCGTGTTGACAGGAGCATTTCTATCAATTTTTCTTTCACCGTCACTCAATCCTTTCTGGCTACACAAGTGAGCAATAATTCGTGAAGTCGAAGAAATGACTACAAAGCTTCGTCAGCTCACAGCGGAGAAAGTAGCATTGAAACGGAAACAAACAAGGCCCACACGAGCAGCGTCACAAAGCAGAGCAAGAGAAGGTTGCTGTGCGGAGTAATACGAGTAGCAATAATAATAATCGTAGGATGTTACGGTTGATTTCACTTTTCTTCAGCATCCTTCCTCTCTGATACTCATCCGTATACACACTCTTGAACGAATTTGAAAGGGCTCTTTTCCATGTAGAATCCACCGTCACATTCGGAATGTCAGGGGAGTGGAGATATAGAATTGCAAACTCGTGGATGAAGATGAGTGAGTACCTCACGTCGACTCCATCCTTTATTTTCCCGGACTTCCCACCAATCTACCTTTTCATTGGAACCTTCACGAACCTGCTTATGCCTGCTATGATAAACGAGGCCAGGTTGATGACGGTGCTAACACCGTTGCTACTTTCTATTACTTCTGGCGAGGACAACGACGTTGGTTTACCCGTGATGTGGTTGAGGAGTCAGTGGAAAAGGTTTTAAGGGATTATTATTTTTCGGTGTAAGAAGAGAAAGTGGGCGAGTGGAAGTGTGCCAGGGATCCCTCACTCTCTTCTCCGTCTAATTTGAAGCGTCATGTGCACTTTCGGTGGAGGAGATAGAATCTTGCCTGTACTCAAGTTGGTCAAACTTTCCTCTCTCAGTAGGAGCAACAGGGGTACTTTTGCACAATTTAAAAGGTGTTTTTCATGCTCCACAAGGAAGGGAGATGTGCGCAGTGTGTGGTTAATGGGCTTCATTACGTAATGACCTTCTTACAGTCCTGCTTTTACGGTTATGCTTTGGTAAATGATGGTGACGAATTTCCAACTTTGTCACTTAATTTTCACCTTACATGGAATATGGAGCATATGGGCACATGGTATTGCGGCAAATGCCGCATGATGCAAGTTATGATTTGGTATGACGTTTGAATTGCTGCGAGATGAGTATCTTAATTGGATCATCTTTTTTGCATTAGAAATGGGAATGATATGGTTATTTCTAAAAAAATTGGATGTGGATGCTGAGAGATTTCAAAGGGAATGATAATATATATTTTTTTTGTTTATTTTGTTGGAGTAGATTTTTTATTATAAAAAAAAACTTTGTAACAATATTTATGTGGAATTTGATTAAGGAAGTTTTTCTTTGTTTTTATCCCGTAATATTCCACTAACCGAGCCATCATATGTAACTTTATGGGAAAACTTGGCACATTAAGCATTCATTTCATTTCGGTCGCCTTACCTTTTATTGCTTCATTAAATGTTTATGATAACCGAAGGTGATGTTGCTACCTTCCCTGCACATTATAAAAATAAAATCTTGCAAGAGTAGAACCAAGTTTCTAAAATATTTTGTATTTTCGTTAGTTTCGGTAAAGGTAACCTGTGTAAGGGAAAAAATTAGAACATTCGTGGTAATAGCATCACTGCAGCAGTGTATAGGTAAGTAAGTAATTTTCCACCCAAACGTGGCTAACCATCTTCTTCCTCCTTCTATGTATATGGAACTAGTTATACTACATGGGGAGTGCGTATATGTTGTGGTTTATTCCTGCAGTACAAGTTTTCCTGTGCGAACCCTCGTGGTTGGGGTGAGATTTTCATTTTTCATTAGTGGTATGTTACTACCTTCATAGTATATCAAAATTCAGAACGTTATTATACTTATTCAGCCAGTCAGTCTGGACGCACCATTGAGATCAGCCTTGTACATACTTTTCAAACAATTTGTGGACCTACTTTTCTTGTAGCTCTATTTTCATAATCGAGTGTTTCATAAAAGAATCTTTCATTTAAGATTCTTACTTAGTATTTTCTTACGTGTTGGAAAATATTTCATGTTGAGACAGAACAATCCAGATTCATTTTTTGCAATATTTTTTTAGTAAAAACCATCACACAGGTTTGTTACAAGTCTCCGAACAGAAAATTGATGATGATCTTAGTAGTGACGATCATAAATTGCGTCATGAACTAAAAGTACTAAGATTCTTCAGATTCTGTGCACAAGTTTACTTTCATAAGAATCATGTATGTGAAGTATGAAATAGGCTTCTTTGAGTTCGTCTATTTATTATTGGATGGAGCAGAGTGGAGCAGTGCCTATCGTGTTCCATGATAGTTTCCTTTGTTATAGTACCCCTTTATCCTGTGGTTCTGCTGATCGACTCTCCGTTGCTTGTATTGCAACCTGTCTCTTTTTACCCCGCCACGTAAATTGTTTCCAGAAGCTTCCATGTAAATAACAAAGCATTGAAGTTTTGTCATTATCGTTAAGTGAAATTGCTCATCGTGCATAAACCAAACTTTTACAATAGAATTAGATAAACAGCTGGAAAAGGGAGCGAGCATGCTATCTCCAAAAAATGACAATTTTTGCTGTAGAGATGTGACACTCACAGATTGACAGCAACGGAGACGTAGATACACATTCAGGAAAGTTCTGAATGCAAAACAGAGCGAAGCGACATATACAATCATGACAAACTTGTTCCGTTAAAATTCTTCGGAGAGTGCTAGTATTATGTATGAAGTATCTTCCCCGTTGTTTTCATTTCACCTCTTCCAAGTTCTTTTTTTTTACTTTCACTCTTGAAATGAGAAGGAAGACATTCAACCAGCATATCATTTGCTGTTGGATTGTCTGAGTACGAGAGTGTGCATTTATACATAATATTGTGGATGTCATCCTTTTTCGGCTTCATCATCAGCAACACATCGTCGTCATTATCATGAACAACTTTTCATTCTCTCTGCATGACATGAGGGATTCCAGCTCGTTACGCGCCCTTTGTATACTTTCCCGCGATGTTGTTGTGCTTGTAGTGGTTATCTGGGTACCTCCTGGTTCATCAACCCAAGAAAATGAGTTGAGTGGAGTGATAATAGAAAGTGATTACGATGTCGACTATACGGCATCAACTTCAAGAACATCCTGGTTTTTTTAATAAAACAGAGGATCCTTCGTATTCGAAAAATCTCTAGAAGTAGCGCATCCATCATGCAAATGCGCTTATATATGCGACATGTTCATGGCTCCATAAAATGATTAATTTCGAACAACATTTTATTTTCATGAAAGGAAAAAGATGGTTGCTCCCGGCCCCGATTTTGGAGAGAAAAAAAATGTGTGTACCTATCATGGTAGCGAGCTACTTCCGTCTTTTCCCAGAGATTTTTCTCCTTCAAGTGAAAGTGTTAAAAGTATTTTTACCACGAAGGCTGCCAGCATTATTGTTGTGTAGTACTTTGAAGTAACTCGAGGCAAGTTTTACAAAGAATTGCTTAAAATGATATAAAACAAGAGTTGACTCAAGATTCCACTCTTCCTTAATTACGTTCCTGCAGTGATGCCTCAAATGCCTCCAGTTATACTTGTCCTAAACTCTGAGAACTCAGTTCTCAGAGTTTAGGACAAGTATAACTGGAGGCATTTGAGATTGTTAGTCAAATAAATGCAATCAAATGTTGCAGCAGTAGCAACGTCTGTAAGACATTTTTTTCATTCAAACATAAACGTTGTTGGAGTTTATCACGTGGGAAGATGGTATATGTATCTAATGATGGGTTGAGACATCTTTGAACTTTTTTTTGGTCTGTGGAGACAGTAGTTTTTCTTTCTTGTAAAATAGTTCTCTCCTTCACTCAACCACTTTCAAAGAATTCTTTCGAAAAAAAAACACAATTGCAATAACTCCTCTTGAATTTGCGTCCCTCTGCCAGAAGCAGAAGAGTATATTATGTACAAGTTTTTTCTCTTTTGATTCTTTGTGGAAGCAGGAGAAAACTTTTGAAGAAGTGCGAAGAAAACGATTACAAGATGTTGATGAAGATGGCGATAATGAGAACCTTTTTAAGTTTTTCTTTTAACGAGCCCCTATGCATACATCAAATCTTAACTAAAGCATTTCAAAAGATAATTACATGCGTTTCAGATGTGGTCCACTGATTAAACAGTGCAAAGTTTTTACAGCGAAATATGAACTTTTTATTATAACATATGTTTGATTGCGTCCATGATGCATTTCACTTTGTGATTGTGATTGAACCCTCCTTTGCTTCTGATGGAGCACAGTTCATGAAGTCGTGTTGCTGGATTACAAAGAATGAGCAAGGATTCGAAATGTTTCCATCTTTGGTTTTTGGCTACTTTTCTCGTTTCTTCCTGCTCAACGTAAACGGCTTAGTTCACTCGGCCTCGATGTGTGCAGAGATGTCAAAGTGTCTGAAAGTCAATTTTTCTTGGTAGATTGATGGAATTTTCGTTTCGACACAGCGCATGCTTGCTGTACACACCAGGCGAAGACCATCTAGGCACTCTTGACTCTCGTCAAATTGAGAATATCAAAAATACCCACTGCAAATAGACTATATGTTATTTTTTATGGTTCATATAAAACTGCCTCTATAAAATTGTAAAAGTCAAAAGCATTTAGCTTTGGTCTGACATATGGTGGCCATTTGTGGTTGAAAGAAGTTTTGGGTAGCAAGAGGAGCACAGCGGGTCGTCCCATTCACCAAACGCGAGTGACTTATTGTGATATTTTTGTTTTTATCCTCTCTTGAAAAGTGCATATATATTTGTATATTACACGTACTCAAAGTCACGGCACGACTGGTGGAGCTATTCTCTGAGTGCTCAACCTTGCTCCTCACTTGAACTCTCTAATAATTTATTAGCTTTCACTCCTGCCGCAGATCAGATCATATTGGAGCATAAAAGGCACCAAGAAATTGCCCAAGCAGCACCACACTCACGAACCAACTTTACTGGTTCATTTCAACCAAACAGCAAATCTCCGGAATACACTACACATCTTCCTTCCCGCAGGGATGGACTGCATCATTCGCTCGCTGTTGATTTCTTTTCACTCCAATTCTTGCTTTTTCCTGGAACCTACGTGAAGCGAAAAAGTTAGGTGTGCAGGACTGATCTGAATTATCAAAGTACACCACTAATTGATAGTGGCAGCGAGCGGCAGCATGTCAAATCTTCTGGATAATATCACTAATACGGTTACTTCATTCTGATTGGTTGTTGGGCAAATTCATTTGAAGCTCCACTGTTGTGCTCCGACCGTTGCGGAGTGAATTGTTGTTTTTTTGGAATGTGAATGAAAAGTTTTATATAGAGTGAGTACAACAAAAAGTAAAAATAAAAATCCGGAAGTGAATTCCGTTTTATGTTCACTTTTTCCTGGAGTGTTAGGAACACATGGATGTGAGACTCACTTTTCCATGCACATGACAGCAACCAGTCAAACCGTGAAATAATTGTGGTGAAGGAGGAAACTCGAGAAGAAAATTGGGTGCATGGTTGGCGGAACATTTTCATCGTGGAATGGAATATAGTAAATATCAATATTGGAATATTCGTGTCAATGGATGCTTTCATGATGTACTGCGCTGGAAAAAAACTTGTGAATTAAATTAAAGGACTCGCATTGCTTTGCTTGGTTTAATGTGGTGTCGTTTTGATTCCTGTCTTAGGCAGAGTTTGCAGCAGCAACTTATGCTGAGAACGCATTCCTCCAAGTTAGGACATTGAATTATTATGGTTTCACCTTACAAAGAAAGGGATTTTGCTGACCTCAGAATTCGCAAACGAAACATTTCCCAATGGATTTTTATGGCGAAATAACGCTAATAATAGTCTTTTTGTATTAAGATGTTTTCATGAAATTTTCTCGTAGGAAAAGGCTTTCAAGCTTCGATTATGCATTACCAGTCACTCGTACAAGAAATCTCACCATCAATTAAAATGTTACATTATGTGTGTATCCAGTTGCCTATGAATCAACTCCAAGGTATTCTTGAGCTGACTGATTTGAGGAAGGTGGTCATTTTTAATGTTACTGAATTAATTAAGCACAAGCAATATGGATCTAGAAAAATGTGAAGGGGAAAACATGTGTTTACATTAAAATCTTCCGGAAAAGATTTCAATTGAAAATTCTGAAGTTACACGAAATTCTCTTCATTGTTAAAAATATGAATATCATACATAGCTGAAGAGACATTTTATTTTGTGCTGTAATTGTAAATATTATTCCTGTGAAATTTTTCAAATTGCTCTAAACTAGATAATATGGTTGTAGGAAAAGTGAAAGTGGGGCAAAATGATTAGATGTTCTCATTCTGCGATAACTGTGCAAATATGACTTCTTTGAAATGGCGTATTACTTTGTAAAAACCATTGACTGTATAAAACAGAAGCTCGGCTAGTACTATGTAGCTCTCGCAACTATGTAGAACTTATACATGAAAAGACACTGCGACCAGTATAAAGTGGAAAATGAAATGCAAGTAAACTCGAAAAATTATGCCCACGTGCTGTTCTCATATTTATTCCGAGTGCTTCCATATCTTCCGGTGGTGTGCCGTATAAATAATAAATATTGGATGTAACATGAACCGTAATACTCAAAATGTACAAATGTACTCGTCCAAACCACTATAAAAATGTGTATAAAGCCCTTTTAAAATACGATACTTTTTGCTCTCTTCGCTTTTACATTTTATATTCCGTTTTACAAGGAGGATGAGATAGAGGCTTGAAGTTTGCGTCCTTTTTGTATCCGTCTTTCGGACATTTTATGGGAGAGAAAAGTGCGAGAATGCAGGTTTTCCTTGTTTCAGATTCCAAGGGAGCTTGGCACGAATGTAGTCACATATGTTAACCAGTTGAAGGCATTGAATAAAAAGGGATGCTGGCGATACATATACCACTTATAGCGTATTCAATGATTCGCAAGGAGAATTGCACGATGAAGATAACTTGGCCATCATATCATCATAATCGCATCCGAGCAAAAAAAAACCATCCTGGCTTGCGGACCCAGGACGGCCACGGAAGCATCTCCACCAGCTTATCTTTTGTACACGGAGGAAGTAGAAGGAGTGTGGTTTCGTATGCGTCATCCGTTTCCATTCAGCCATATATACGACTGTCTATTCCTGTGTTGCTGGCTAAGCACTCTTGCTGGTGCTGATAAATAAATTGAATTGCAAAAGTGCAATGCAAGAACAGTCAAGAATCCACCATACCTTAATCAAATAGATTGCTGGACATTTTCAACAAAAATTTACTACAACTACAGCCTTTTACATTCTTGCCAGTTTCGCTCCGTTCTTAAAGGGGAATATTATGGTCCTATGCGGTAGCCAGAATGCGGCTTGGTTATCCTTTCAGCAAAATATTATTTGTTTGCCCACTGGTGAATACTGGAGACAAGACTAGCGTTTTACCTTTATGGCTCCGTTTCATCATATCATAATGTAATGTAACATGTTTGGCCTACGCAAACATTACTTATGTTCACCTGCGTCTTTTCTAAATGTCTGTCTTAAACTCACTACAATATAACTCACATCCCGTTAGAATGCTGCTGAGCCCAATGTCTACTTGTAAAATGAAATGTAAATACTTGTTTCGTTTTCGGTGATCGCCATCTTCGGGAACAATTCTTCTCTTATTTGGAAATTTTGGTGCATCAGACTGTAAAAATAAAACTACTCTAACGACTGCATTAGGAACCTTGCTGGAGCATTCCAAAAGCATCCAATTCCCAATCTATATTATATTGTCCCTCGGGGGTAGCTTTGGGCTCTGGCCACAGCTGCACCGTACGTTTGTCTTGTTCTTTATGATTCCTCTCGGAAGCTGGAGTTGCTCGCACTTAATCTCTCCTGCCTTCCCAGTCTTTAACAGTTACACTCTTTCTTAGAACACGCTTGGTCAATTTTTGTTTGTGATGGGTAGCAACAGAAAATTCTGGAAGGAGGGAGCTTGCTTTAAAAAGCAGTTTGTTTAACATATTCGACAAGCCCGTGTACACACACACACACAACAATGAAAAACATTATCGGGGCGAACGGAGATATCAATCGTGCACGCATGAAATCTTACTTACAATGGGTATTTTTATTATGTTGTTTGCTCAAGCCACCGCCTCACTAATTCGGGCAACTTTACATTAATATTTATGCGAAATGAACGGAGTCTCTGTTTATACTGCATTGTAACAAGGCATTCCGATCACAACATTGTAGATTTTAATTCTCAATTTCGTACCGACGACAAAACTAGCTGCCTTATGCTCCGCTCGAGACAAGGTTGGTTGACCTACTTTATGAAAGGTTTTCGCAAAGTAGCAATGTGCACTACAGACATGACAAAGATCAGCAAGATCTGTTTCGAGAAAGAAAGAACGGAAAGGCTTTGTTTGATCCCTACGCTACTTTCTATTCTCTTGTTGATACTTGAATTTAAAATTTATCCTTTGCAGTATCTTTCCTGTCTTTTGCGAAAAATGTATCCATTTCGTCGGAAGCATGATCAAACTCATGGTGGTGCATGTTTTTTTTTGTTTTCACTCACCTCCACTCCACCATTCTACTGGAAGTTTTTGCACTTGTCTGCCAACATATTTTTTATTATGTACACCTCCTCTACACATACAATTTTTCATAAAGGACTTGTGTAGACAAGCACATACATCCTATGTGTGACTATAAAGTACGGATAAAAACCAATATTTTATAATTCAAAATAACTAGTGAGCCTGTAGTGTGATATGTGGTAAATGGAAGCACAGAAGCTTACAACTTACAAAAAAAAACTAACTGTTATGTGCTCCAATATGTATTATATGCTTTTTGCTCCAAGGTAAAAAAAAATCTTGTTCATTTTCAGAACTGCCGGATTAACTTTTTGTTGAATTGAAATATGTATGTTAAGGCAAAAAGTTTCGCTCCATTTGCTCAATAGAATTTTCTTCGTTGTTTTCTTATCCACGATTCTGTTGTTTTTTTCCTGAGTAGCGCTCACCATTTCGATTCAATGCGTTATTGTGGTGGAACGAGGGAAGAAGTGAAATAGATTTTTGTTGTTGGGCATGACGCCACGTACGGAAAAGCGCACAATTAGTCTTGTCTTCGTCGAAGTTAGTTGGAGTAAAATGGGAAAGAAGTAAAAAAAAATAAGTTATGATGTTGATGATATGTTGGTGGGAAATTATATGGTATGGCTCTGTCTTGTGACTTTTATGTCAGCGAAAATGAATGAGAACATAATGCTCGGGTAAAATATTTGCTCGCGACTGAGAACCGAATCATCATCTCAACTTCATCATAAATGCAACGAAAGGAGCTCCTGCAATAATAAAAAACACCCCTTTTTTCATGAAAGAAAATAATGTTTCTTTGAGGAGTAGATCTGCAAAAAGCCTAGTCGCTAAAATCCCACTGAGTCACACTAGTCCAACCAACGCCGAGCGTTGTGGTGTCATTGGTGTCAGTGTCTTCAACAAATAAACGTCCCATTCGAAGAGTTGCTGCTAGCCATTTTTTACATCCTCTCATCAAGGTATTTGAAATGCTATGAGATCTGTCAAGCTGTATGAATTGTTGGCATTCCGTCATTTGACACGTGCATGTGTCTTTGTCTTATTTGTTGTGGTCGTATGAACACATTACATAGTCACAAAGAAGAGAGGAATAAAAAAAAATTTGCCAAGTGACTAAGACGTTCTGGATTGGGAAGAGCATCTGCTGCTTCTTGCTTGTTGTTCTTTCTGTGGGAAATTGTTTAGGATTATTTGTGGGAAAATTGATTTGGTTTAATTTGCCGATACGAAAACACAACTTTTGTGGTGAAGTTCCATTCTGAACACTTTTGAAGGTTTGAGAGATGCAACTTTGGATTGCTGGTATAAACAAATCTTACAGATTTACTGGCAGAATCACGTAGTATGTATAATGGTATCAAATAAATAATAGTCATCATATTATTTTGCGGAAATGCTGTGAGTTGTGCACTATTGTGAAACTGAACATTTTATGGGTTTATTTAAATGAAGATGTCTTGGGATGAGATTGCTCATTTACGACGAGAATATTGTGTTGATAATCCACTGTATCATGTTGTTTTTAGCATTTGCCCTAGCTAAGCTCATCTTCCTATTTGATGTCTTATTGAATATAAAGGACGCAAAAAATAATATTCGTGCACTTAATATACTGGTAAGAATGATGTCACGAAATAAAATTCTTTCGGAATTTGGAATCGAGCCTACGTGTCGAAGAAAGAATGAAGTGAAAGCCAACGTTGTCATCGTCGTTGTTGTTTTGACACAAACGGACTCATTTAAATTGTCTGAAATAAGGTTGCATTAAAATTGGGAGAGACACTCGCACACTTTGCCCTTTTTCCTTTTCCGTTTCATCGAAATGATAATAATAACGATGTGTCATTTTACCCTTATATATACCCCTCTCTGTTCTGTTGAACCAAACGTTCTATAGATGTATCAATGGAACATCATCTCATTTAGATTGGAATATTGCTATTACGTTTGGTGGAAAAGAATAGTGTTTATTATATAAATAAATTATACACGTAACTATATAATCGATATACATAACTCCTCTCTCGTCGCAAATTTTGCCCTGTCTCTCAGGAGGAAAACGTTTTGCACTAATGCCAAGTTCGGGATTTTATTTAAGCAGACAAGCTGATAAGACCGGGCATGCATGGCTTAAAGCTTTTTTCCTGAACAAATACGAAGGAAATGGGTTGGGTGTTTGGAGCGGAAGGCTGAAGTTGGCTTAATTTGAACATACCGTGCTTGATTTCATACAGAACTGAGACACGGGCTTCTGACTCCTTCCTTGACTTATTTGCATTTTGAAATTGTGGCTGACAGTAAGAAATGTGATGTGAAATCGTAATGATTGGTTTCTCCTCGTCGACGTCGCTGAAGTGAGTGGAAAACGACAGGGGTATTTATTTTTTCTTGGCACGACGACAAGAATACTAAGGGGGATGTGGGTTGAATGCGGTAATAATAGAAGTAACGCTAATAGTTATTATCGTATTGATAAACAAAGGGTTTCGAAAAAAAAATTCCCTTGCCTCAAAAGGATATATAAATGTTTGCCTGTTCTCCGCCTATTTATTATTCCTTCCCTTTCGACATCCGATATGCATCCTTACTATAAGCTGACCGATAAAGGTTTCAGTTTTCAACAACAAAATTTATGAGTGAAGAGTTTCATTTACCATCGCATGCCATCCATGGACGACGTGACGTCTGGTTTACTCTCTGCATATGTACTTCTCTACCACGTCCTTGTCCAAATCAAGGAGGAAGTATGAAAAGCATGTATTCTAATTGAATACGACAAATGACTTTCAATCTAAAGTAATGTGTTAGCGATTTTCACCATTTCCCTCACAGATTTGGACGGCTATCACCAGTCATCATGAGTGGTGCGACACAATAATAATGTAGTTACTTACGAGAGAGAAATTCTTGATAAATGATGCCCTAGTTGATTTAAAAAAGAACTATATATTGACATGGCCTCAAAAGAGCACTGATCACGTCAAAAATGCACTTACAAAATC